>RJWJ010002239.1:0-105531 GCA_004363605.1 Indri indri
CTGTGATAATTGACTAGTTGCAGAGAGTAAGAATGAGGGGAACTGGGCCTGAGAGTAGGCATATAGAAGCTATGAACAGTGTTTGGGAATGTGAAGATGCAGGGTCTTTGGGGACAGAGGAATGAAGACGATTAGCTCAGCTCGATCTGTTGGATATTCACAATTTTCGAAAGGATATAGAAGTTTGACATTTGAGAGCCAACTTGGGCATGGTGTTCATAATTAAAACCACTGAGATCACCCAAGGAAAGGGAGAATACAAACAGAGAAAAGCAGTAGGCCAAATTCGGTTGTCCTGCTGAACAGGTTTAAAGGGTGGCCAGCAAAGGAGAGCCCATAAAGAATACCAAGAAGGAAGTCAAAGAGGAAGAGAATAAGAGAGAATCATTGTAGAAGTCGGGGACTCTGGGTCAGCATTTTTCAAATTGTTGTTCCTTGGAACACAGGTATTTTGAAAGATTCTAATGAAAAAAAGAACTCTATAGTTAAATGTGTTTTAAAAATTCTGGATTTAAAAATCAGTTACACAGATTTTTTTTTTAATTGGTAGACTTTTTCAGGCCTTTAACTTATTATTTAATGAGTATTTCCCAAACGTCTTGGCCTAAGTACAGGTTGGATGTGAAGCCAAAGGAGTGAACAGGAGTGAGGAACTAAGACACAGAAACTGGGACACTTAACGAAGAAGAGAAGAGAGACAGAGATCAGAGAGTAGCTAGAGGGGTGAGGCGAGAGTAGGACCAAGAGTACAGGTAGAGAGAGTAAGTGTCTTGAACAGGAGGAAAGATGTATGTCTTGAAACTGCTGAAGAACAAATAAGGATAAATGCAAATGCAGAAAAATCGTTAGATAGAGGCAGACATCAAGATAAACAACAAAATTTTTCTCCAAAGTACGAAGACTTCATTTATTATATAATCAGGATGGACAGATGTACATAGGGGAATTTTTCTAGGAAAAGGCCATATGTTTAACCATCTTCTCAAAAGGTGTGACCCCTCAAAAAGGATAAACACCACTGTCCCACACTGTAATTTCTGAGTTCTCATCTTTGATGGCTTAACCAGTAAAGTCTGACATTCGGGGCTCTGTGTGCTTTTTCAGTTTCATCTCGCACTGCTCCACTTTACGCATCCTAATCTCTGGCCAAACCTATTCACTGCTCACTTATGCCTGCAGTTGTGTGTTTGTTCACGCTATCCCCCCTTGCTCACAATGCTCGTCCCCCTCGCACCCGTCTGCCCCAGTCCCACCCATCCATCACAGCTCGCTTCAGATGCCACCGCCATCTTTCCATCCCAGCGACTCCCCCACTCCCCAAAAGGCCAGAGATCATCACTGTGAATGTCTATCGGATTTTCTCCTGTCCCTTTCTTGGTGGGAGGCAATATACATAACAAATACCCTTTGGAATCAGGTAACCAGGTTTGAATCCTGTCTCTACCATTGACTACTGTGACCTTCCCTAAATTACTTTACCCCTCAGTCTTATTTTCTCATCTGTAAAATGGAGATGACAGCAGTGCTATCAAATAGGGTTGTTAAGAGGAATAAATAATTCATGTAAAGTGCTTGACACAATTCATAGTTAAACCCTTTCTCCCTTATGTCATAATTATTCTTTGTGCATTCTTTTTCCTATACTGTAAGCTCTTTGTGGGTAAAATCCATATCTGACAAATCACTGTATTCTCTCCTAGTGCCCAAAACGATGCACAACTCATACAGTGATTGTTGTTGACTATGTGAATGAATTAATGTTAAGTTAAATACGTCTCCATACCTTTAATTTACAAAGAAGGAACAACTTAAACACTAGGAAAAATATGGCAGTTATAAAATTATACCATCTGAAATAGTAATAGTATTATTTTAGCAGTATGCGATATAGCTAGAATGACCAATTACATTATAACTTTCATTGGTTTTTAGTATATTTTTAATTTATATTTCCTTTACAATGCAGTCTCTTTCACATTTTTAAGGAAAAACTTGAAATAGATTTCAGAAAAATATAAAAGATATAATCTGTTACTTTAAGTGGCCTTTCCCTATGACGTATAAATGCAACAATAGTGTATATCATTTTCTGTATTCAGCTCCATAAACAAGGATTGCATACTGTGTGACAGATGTGTTAGGTGTAGGAGATAATGCTCCTGTCTTCAAGTAGCTTGTGCCAAATGAAAGAAACAGACTTTGAAACCCATATATATTCAATATATTGTAAGTGCCGCAATAAAGATATGCCCAGGGAACTGTGGGAATACAAGCCCAACTTAGGGGTACAAAGATTTAAATCACATCCTTGAGCTTATTCACTTATCTAGTCTAATAGTAATTTACTCTACCCAATCATTAATTGATATCCAGACCTAGTGCCATAAAAGAGTAAATGTTCTTCCAGAAGGTAAAAAATGTATTTCTTGTGTTACACTAAATATAATATAAC
The DNA here is from genome assembly GCA_004363605.1 of Indri indri. Taxonomy (NCBI): domain Eukaryota; kingdom Metazoa; phylum Chordata; class Mammalia; order Primates; family Indriidae; genus Indri; species Indri indri. Next base: position 2,453 of record RJWJ010002239.1, read on the forward strand.
TAGAAATACAAATTTCGGCTGGCTCACCTATTAAATCAAAAGGCAGAGCAAATTATCACACTAAATATTAAAACTGTCACTGTTTTTTAGTATTTTTATGCTACGAAATATTAATAACTTGGTGCTATTTTACTTAGAGTGTGTATGCTTTGTAAGCTTTTTCTTCTATCAGTCACTCATTGCCTTTGCAGAAAATACACTAGTTTTTGTTGGTTTCTTGTAACTTAAAGAATTACCTGTTCGACAAATAGATTGGAAAACATCAATGGCAGGCTAAAGTTAGAGCCTACCAGATTGTCTCTGAGTACTTTTAAAAATTATTTATTATAAACAGATTAAATAAAATGGGATTTTAGATAATAGTGTAGAAATAGATGTTCTACAGTGACAGACAGACATTATGCTAAATTGCAGTATTCAATTGCTCATGTAAGAGGGCTCTGTTCTCCCCATGTCTGTTTCAGACTTTGGGAAGTTGAGTTTTTCCAGAGGTGGATTTACTCAGTTCTCAAAAGATTAATGTATGTTCATGGGCATCTGTCTCATTTTGTACAATAATCTTGTAAGGAAACCATGAACTACGGGTATGATTGGTTATGGTTAACCTCAATAAAAGGTAAGGATCGATTGTGCTCATGAAGTCACCAAAGAGCATTAAAAAGCCAATTCCTGGACACAGTCAGCCTTTGTTCAAAATTTGGGTTTATAGAATGTTTATAATAAGCAGTCGGGGAGCATTGTGTGTGTGTGTGAGTGTGTCAGGGAGGAAGCAGTGCTGAAATTTAAATTCATAACCCTTGAGGTTCGTATTCTGTGAGTTCAAGTATTTTTTTTATTGGAGCAAAAACATCCTGTAACTATTTCCATGCAAGAAAAGTTTTTCTAAAATTTCAGAGTATTGTTATCCTGATAGTTTATTTGGACAACTATCAATATTCTCTATATAGAAAGAAAATAGTCACTGTCTAGAGATTTTGTTTCTATGACTATTTTTATTTCCTTGAGGCACTTCAAACACCTGAAACCCAGGGAACCATCCCAGATATAGAAATCTAAGATTTTTGGCTATAGTTTTCGAAGAACTTCCCTCACCTTCAGGCACATACACAAACACCTCCGTTTTCTTAATACCAAAAGCTCTCCTAGGATTCCAAAGCAAAGATCCAACTTTCTCATATTCTTCAGTAATTTATTTTAAGTTGTTTTGAGATTAAAGCATCTTATTCTTTTAATTCTATGAGATTTTTTTTAAGTTGATAGTACCATACTTAAAAATAATAGGAGTCCAAAGCAGTGATAGATATTTTAGATATATTCAGTCACTCCCGCTATGGCTTTGAGTTATTTCCCTACAGATTTTATCACGTTATAGAAATAATTATAAAAAATTTACTCCCTGGCCAGGCGCGGTGGCTCACGCCTGTAATCCTAGCACTCTGGGAGGCTGAGGCGGGTGGATCGCTCAAGGTCAGGAGTTCAAGACCAGTCTGAGCAAGAGCGAGACCCCGTCTCTACTAAAAATAGAAAGAAATTATCTGGACAACTGAAAATATATATATAGAAAAAATTAGCCGGGCATGGTGGCGCATGCCTGTAGTCCCAGCTACTCAGGAGGCTGAGGCAGGAGGATTGCTTGAGCCCAGGTGTTTGAGGTTGCTGTGAGCTAGGCCGAAGCCACAGCACTCTAGCCTAGGCAACAGAGAGTGAGACTTTGTCTCAAAAAAAAAAAAAAAAATTTGCTCCCTGATTATGTGTTTGTCTTAAATTATTTTTGGAATAATATTCTCTTATTATTATTATTTTTTTTTAGAACAGAGTCTCACTCTGTCACCCAGGCTGGACTGCAGTGGCACAATCATAGTTCACTGCAATCTTGAATTCCTGGGCTGCAGTGATCCTCCTGCCTTAGCCTCCCAAGTAGTTAGAACTATAGATGCATGCCACTGGGCCCAGCTAATTTATTTTTTTTTATAGATGGGGTCTTGCTGTGTTGTCCAAGCTAGTCTCAAACCCCTGGGCTCAAGCAATCCTCCCTCCTTAGTCTCCCAAAGTGCTGGGATTATGGGCATGAGCCACTGCACCCAGCCTGGGATAATATTCTCTTACGCTGAACATAAAGAATTTAGGGGCCAGGCATGGTGGCTCACACCTATAATCCTAGCACTCTGGGAGGCTGAGGCAGGTGGATTGCTTGAGCTCAGGAGCTTAAGACCAGCCTGAGCAAGAGCAAGACCATGTCTCTACTAAAAATAGAAAAATTAGCCAGGCATCATGTGTGTGCCTGTAGCCCAGCTATTCAAGGCTGAGGCAGGAAGATCTCTTGAGCCCAGGAATTTGAGGTTGCAGTGAGCTATGATGACGCCACTGCACTGTACCTGGGGTGACAGAGTGACACTCTGTCTCAAAAAAAAAAAAAAAGTTGATCAAGAGTCTATAATTTATATTAAAAAAAAGAATTTTTGATTAGTTTTGGTTCTTCCAAAGTGTCAGTATTCTAAGTTTAATAATTCTACGAAGATTATTCAATGTTTATTATCCCAAAATGACAAGTCTTTTGAATATCTAAAGTTTAAAAGTAATTGAGCTTGCAGAAAATCCATATAGCTAATAAAAATTCTATTAATATTAAAGTAAGTTGAGGAAATATTCAAGTGTTTCTAAAGTATAATACAATTTCATATACCCTAAATATAGTTCAGCCGATTGAAAGTCATCAAATAATTCTAACAATGCCAATTTTAATTAAACTCCAGCTCTTTTTTAAAATATTTTTTGCTGTGCTTTATATTGAAACTTGTAGAGAAGTTTGGCGTTGTTTCAAAATTGTATTAATAATTACCATAATTGCCTTTTAATCACTAGAATGCTATTTTCCCCCTCCAAAAAATGATTAATTCCTGCATCTGAGAAAAAGGAAAGCAGCCCTTGACCTTTGCAAACTGGCCTGACCTGTATCTGGACCTCGGTATTGTTGGGAACTGGCCTCAAGCTCACAGCTAGGCCATGGTGTTTCTTATTGGATATAAACAACCTCAGGGAACGGGCTCACACGATAACCATGTGAGACCAAAAACAGCTTTATGATTTTGTCTAAGCACAAAAATAAGGTCACTGTGCATACCACAAAAATACCAAACATCTCCTTCTCCTGGTGTGACTGCTACATCTTTTCAATTATATCTTTATCCTACATCTAGTCTTCCGTCCCTCTAGATAAAATTGATTAAGATACTTAATCACAGAATTATCCCTGATTTCTGATAGAGACCAATCCAGATTAAAGTGCTGCTTCCCTGAACTCTTCCCAAAATACTTAACCAAAGCCCAGATCCTACAGTGAGTCTTTCAACACCCCTTCAGTTACTCCCTGGTCCTGTGGTTGTCAGTCTCTCTCACCGCAGTGAGCAATAAACCCAACTTGTTCAACTACAGATGTGTTCCTGCTGGATTTTGGCAAGAGAGCAATGACACATCATAGCTTAATATTTGTGAATATTAGACAATTAAGTAAAAATGTAAAAGAATTTTGTAAACTGTAAAGTTTTATTAAAAATGTCAATGTATTATTAAGATTTCTAGGCTTGAAATTTTGATCTTCAGCAGGATAATCCAAACCCACAAGTATTTAACATTCTACTTTTAAAATATATTTGATGAATAGTTCCCTTTTCAGATATAAAACAAGTGTACTTTCTACTCTAGGTCCACGATAAGGTTTACCATCTCAACTGATTAAAGATCCTATAGCTCTAAAGAGAAGTTCATTATTTTAAAGATTCCTTTTATTATGCTTAGATGATCTTTGTTCTAGCTCAGATTTCAAATTAATGTTGGTTAATATCCCTATCCTTCTTTCAAAAATAGTACTGGATCGATATTTTTTAAGCATTATATTATCAGTTGTTAAAGTAAATGACATTTTTTCCCTTTTAATTATCATGTTAGATAGTGGAATTTTAAATTATTGTATGTATCAATGCAGTAGGAAGAGGGTTTTGTTCCATCTATTTAACTACCATTTAATATAATTCTATATGTGCTGAGAATGTTATTATAATTCATCCTTTATATTGCTATAGTAGTAATTGGGATGAATATATTTACAGTCAGTCTTCAATTCATGACACCAAGCAAAGTTTGGGAGGTTAAATTTGTAGTTACTTAAATTATCAGCTAGATCAGCTAGATCACCATCTCGCTGCCATCCAGAGATGCTGCCCATTTTATACTATTTCTATTTAGAAAGGGTTTTCATATAACCAGGTACCATATGAAAGATCTGCTGGTTTGTGATTGTGCCTTATGTAAACATTTTAATATCAGATCCCTGAAGTCCAGAGACTCCCCCAAAGGGGATTAAAACTAAATCCCCTCTCTCTATTGCTGTAGTGGATTAACTCCGTATTCTCTCTGTGGCTGCTTTGCTCCCTGAAGGCTACAACAAAAAGACTCAGTGCTCCTTAAACATGCTATGGAATTGGAAGTTGTAATTGAAGATTTCCAAAGGACAAGAGTAAAAATGACATACTATTAAGGCTGAATATTTCATGATGTATCCTTCTTAAAGAAGGGGCAATTCGAAGCCCTTTTATAAACTCCCTGAAAATCTGAACTCAATAGAACGAAATCGAAGTAGAATTAAGAAGAGGTACAGTCTCCTTTCAGAAACGCAGAGAAATGAGTAGAGAAAATGTGACCCTGTTAAAAGTTCACAGAATTGGGTCCTTAAAATTTGTAATATAGTTCAGCAAATCAGTCAGTATGGTTTTGGTAATGTGTTCCATGATTCTTTTTTTCAATTTTCCCAATTTAATGGTTTGGATATGTTAAATTACTTTCTAGGAGAAAGAAGCGGTTCACCGTTTTTAACGTTTTTGACCATTACTCATCTCCAAATACCAGAAACCTGTCTTAAACCATAAATCACTAATCCTAATCCGAAGACTTTTCGGAGGTTTTAGCAAAGGCTAACCAGGTATAAAACGACACTTTGTTTCCGATAAGAATCACATCGCCTTCTTTCTCACCCCGCCCCAACCTTGAGTAAACCGCATGGATTTCTCCAAGGGGGAAAATACAAAAAGTAGCATCCAGAGGAGCGTCGTGGTTGCTTAAGGGTTAAGGGAGCGGTTCGAACCGGCCCGAGCGTTGGGGGATTCCGAGGAGGGCGCGGAGGCAGGAGGCGCCGCCAAGCGCGCGCGCAGACCCTCCAATAAACACAAAGGAGGGCCTGGGGAATAGAAACCCAAATCCACTTGTAATCGTACAAGAGATTCGGGCATAATTACTTGAGCAACCTAGATTAAGATTGATGAGCCTTTAAAGTGGTGCTTCAGATCGACCGCCTCGCCCTTTGGAAAGAAAAACCCAGTGGAGCCGAGGTGGACCCCGACTCCGCTAGGCTGCGCGGGGACACGGCCCGCCCGAGACACAGGCCCAGGAGCGCGCGAGCCCCGGGCTCATCTGGGCGTAGAAAGCGGTGGAAGGGAAGGCAGGGCTGGGCGTTAGTCTGACCCAGGCGGTCGCGATCGGGGGCGAAGGCGGACACTGACACAGTTTGCTCACAGCCACCCCTTTAACCGCGACAGAAGCCGGCCAGCCCTCTCTGTTCCTCCAGCCACAGCAACGGCCCGGCTTTGTGCAGGACGGTGGCAGAGCCGGTGTGTGCCGCGCCCCGGGAACGCGAACTTCGCCGCGGTCTCCCGCGCCCGGCGGCCGGGCCCACTCGCCAGGGCGAGGACGGCGGCGGCGCGGGCGGGTCTCTGCGCGGAGGGGCCCAGGCTGCGGGGCCGCAGGGGATCTGACTTTTTATTGCCTTTCTCCTGCTGTTATTGTGACTCATCTGACTACATGTATTTGAGGGAGGAAATGGAAGGGATTATGATGCGCCCTTGCTACCGAAAAATGAGGACCTTCTGATTCCACCTCGTATTTTAAGTCCGGGATCGCAAAGAATGCCACCCTTTGGGGGACTTTAAAAGGAGCGTTTAAGTAGTATCCCTTTGAATTAAATTATAATACGTGAAATTGGTGATGTCCAACCTTAATTCATCTTGAGGGAATTCGAAATAAGCACCCTAGTAGGGACTTGTAGTGAGCTTAGTACCTCTACTTTAAAAAGTTGAGAAGTAGCACTTTCGGACGCTTTTTTAAGAATCGTTTTGTTCGAGCGTCTTACGTTTACACCTTTCTACAGATTGTCTGTGAGAAAATGACTTGTAAGATTTTTTCGTTCTTTTCGACATAAAAACTTTATTTAATGTCCGTGTGTACGCGTATGTTTGTATGTGGCGCGCCTTAGAACGCAGATATTAAATTAATCTTCCCGCAAGATGCAAAACTCGCAGTCCAGTGGAATTTATATATTTAGATCCTTTCCCCCTTCACATCCTCTCGCCTCTCCTTGGGGAGAGCCGCTGTCGAGTGGACCGGCCTTACACGGTGGCTGCTCTTTGGGGGCAGTGCTGACTGCGGAGGGTCCCCGCAAAGCCAGGGATGCTCAATGGAGAATCCGGGCATCATGGAGTCGGTTCTGCACTTTTTAGCTGGTTAATGGCAGCGCCTTGCCAACCATGCAGGATTTCTAGGCGGAGATTGAGCGCTTACTCAGTATTCTGACCTCTTGCGTTTTTATAGAATTATTTATCTCTAGTCTTGTTATAAGGTAATGCATAGAAGCTAAGCAGACCTTATCTGACATGAAAAGAGCTTGCTGCATAATATAGGCACCATTTTTTCTAATGCATCTTTAAAAATGAAAACCTGTGGTACCCTTCTGGGAGGGAGCGGGAGAGGGCCACAAGGGCGCCGCCTGACTCCCTTGCCCTTGTCTTGCAGGCCCAGTGGTTCTAAGCACCCCTGCCCAGCTCATCGCTCCCGTGGTGGTGGCCAAGGGGACTCTCTCCATCACCACGACAGAAATCTACTTCGAGGTAGACGAGGATGATCCTGCCTTCAAGAAGATCGACACGAAAGTGAGTTAAAGCGATTCCGTGTACAGTACTGGTGGCTTTGTGGCAGAAAGCGGTTTTCAATTTTGCTTGGTTTTAAGTGACAGTGGGGGAGGGGAACATATTCTCCTCTTTCTCATAGAAAATAAAATGAATGAAATAACACATGCTCTCTTTATGGAATTGAAGAATATATTAATGAGTTTAAATCCTGTATTACCAGAGCATGCACATTTTAACAGTCTTTCTGTGAGTGCCTTTGTGTGCACTTGGGCAGATTTGATAGTTAAGCCAATTGCTCCCAAGTCCCCAGGGTGCAGCATCCCGCGCTCTCTGAGACTGACTAGGGTAGGTATCATGAAATTTCATATTAAGATCACTTTAAATTTTCAAAACTACAGATTGGAATGTGTATTATTATTTATTGAAAAGTTACAAGGAAACTGGTGGAAAAGCCACTTAGATATAAATTCATCTCCATTATTACATCCATGGTTTTTTTCATCTCTTGAAATAAGAATAGGTTTTACATGTGGGTTTAAGAGAAAAGAAACTGATTGTCTCAGCTTTGATTTTAAATGTACATACATAGTATATACTGGCACTCAGATGTTTAAAGATTGTATTCTTCTTTTGGTGTAATGCCAGAAAATACATATATGGACCATTTGAAATACATAAACATTTATTAAATTTTATTGTGTAGATTGTATACACCTGAGTATTAGTGTAGCTCTACACCTCAGCACTTTCTTCTGAGATCCATTGTATTGTTTTAACTTTCATGTTATTGTACAATTTGCAAACTTTTTTCTGAGTTTAAGAATTCAAGAGCATTCAGTGTCATGCTAAATATTCTAGAATCATTTTGTAAAGATCTTCCTTTAAAGTGTTTTCAGAGGCAGTTATTCTAAAATAGTCAAAGACAAATACTCCCACAGATCAATAACTTTATTATATTTAATTTAGATACTGAAATAAAACATTATAAAACAATCTTTATAGACTAGCAACTGAAATTCTAAAATTTACTATCACCTGAATTAACTGTCTTAAGGCTCATAGGTGATCAGCCCTTTCAGCACTTGTTGACTATTAAAATACTCTCACAGAATGTCAGAGGACTTTTTTTACTTCCAACTCCAAAAGCAGTGAATTTAAACAATAGGTATGAATGCACTGTATTCGATTTTAAATAATTTAAAGGTTGTCTTTATGCTTTTATCATTAGCTTACCCCATGAAGTAAAAAGGAATTTTGAATTTCTGATTAATTTATTTTGCTAATGGAACCCTTATTGCATGAAATAAGGTTTGACATAAAATATATTTGTCAGAAATTACCTTCATTTTATTAGTTTAGTTTTCATATACAAATTTCAAAAGTTTCATTATGACTTTAAGTTCGTTTCCTCTGGGTTAGCCTGATTTTTAACTCAGTAATCTCTATTGTCGTGATAGATTTTTTTTCATTACATTATCAAAAATGCTACAGACATACCAATCAAAAGACCAAGCTTTCAAAGGTAGATTTAAATTGTGTCTGTTGTAGAAAGGAATTGTCTTGTAATTAGAAACTGAGAGTAGATTATCTTCTGTAGCTATACAAAAAGAGCTTTTCTCCAATATTTTAAGTTTTTATTTTTAAAGATTTCATTAGCATATTTCTCAAAATATTTAAAATATTCAAGTGGGTTTGATTTTCAAGATGAAGCATTACATGTTTTGATGAAAAACAATTTAAAGTGAGACACAACAACTTTTATTTTACTTCATTTATTAGCATCTAATTAAATAAAACCAGCAACAGAAATTAAAATCTAAATCACAAAAGTAATTATCCAGTGTATTTCAAGTGCATTTTTCAAATATATAATTCAGATATTCAAGCGTTATTATATAAGCTGAATTCAAATTTCTTTGAATATATTTAAATAACATTTCAAGTATATTTATGGAATGTCAGAAATAGAACAAGCAATATTTGAAACAAAATGTAAACTTTTTAAAGTTCAGACACTTTCAAAGACAGATAAAAGTACCATGAGGAAATCTACCTTTAAATGAAATCTTTGTTAGTGGAGAATGTCTGGAAGTATCCAAAATGGCAATGTAAGTTCTGTTCACCAAGTCACAAAACACCAACATCCACACTTTCAAAGACAATGTGAGATCACAATATTTGTTACAAATCAAAATATACATTACACTTTCCTTCAGATGGCATATCCAAATCGTGTTTACTCACAGACAGATGCACCTAAATCACCAGGATTGCTATAATCCTTTGATAGTTAGGCAGAGTGTTCGCTGTGGTCTTGCATTACAGCCGGGCTGTTTTCCGGGTGTTATCGTGGACTTTTAAAGGGAGATATGAAATTGTGTGGAAAGAAGTCTTCTAATACTTGTGGGTTTTGGGCTTTTCTCCATCCGCTTCCTCTACTTCTTTTTCTCCCCTTGGAGGGGTGGGCGAGATGATGTTTAAACATTGTATTATTCCTTTTTAAGGAAGAGATTGTTTGCACTGTCGAGTGGAATATTAGATAGGAATTGAACAGGAAGTTTACACTTAATTAGGACATTTCGGCTCTTGATTAAATCGTCCTCTAAAGTTTTTCCAAACTTTTCGGGTTGGTCAGGATTTCTCTTGCCAGTCGCCACGTTTGTTTGGCAGCGTTTTCCAGGGCCGAGTGAGGTTTGCCTTGAAACAGATCTAAGTTCGGTAGAAAGTAATGGGGACACCGCCGGCACTGCAGGCAGGAGATAAGTTGCAGCAAAATCCCGTTCAGCCGATCGCCCAGGCAAGACTCGTCCCAGTCCGACTCCCGGGGATGCTTTTCACACTCGTAGGAAACCAAAGTCTTCATATGGTAATTGTTCAGCGGCTGGCCGGGCAGTTCAAGGTGACGATCCCTTAAGGTTTTGAGGATGGAGAGGCATTTCTTTCTGCAGCCCCCCATCTGCAGTCTGTTCTCCGCTTCCGCGAACTGCAGCACCCAGGCGTCGCTCTCGGCCGAGCTCTGCTTGCCGGCCAGGGAGTGGCACTCCTTGGACAAGAGATTGAAACCTTCCGCTTTGACCTCGGCCACCCGGTTGGGTCCCGGCCAGGGGATGTGGGGAAGTGGCCAGTGGGCAGCACTCCTCGGCCAGATCCCGGTGCATTTAAAAGCCGGGGTGATCTGCACCACGTACCTATCTCGGATTCTCAGTTTCACTTCGCTGGTGTCTGCCACCATTTTTACCACATCCCTGTAGCTACATTTGTCCACCGCTTGAGCCACCAGCGTCTGAAACCTGGACCGGATTTTGCGCGCCGAGAGGTAGCCGGAGGCGGTAATGAATTCCACCCAGAGGGACATGCTCCTCTTGCGCCCGTCGCTCAACTTCAGCACCGCGCAGCCGGGCAGCGAGCCGTCGTCCACGAAGTTGAACACCCCCATCTGGTTAAGATAAAGCACCACTTCGAATTCGGTGGGGGAGATGACCTCGAGGCCCTCATAGCGATTGTCCATCTCGTTGAGAGAGCTGATGAACCGGGGCTCCTGCACTTCCACTTCCTTCAGGACGTCGGAAACTACTTTGCAGACTTCCCGGATAGTTTTGGCAATGGCAGCTTTCCTGGCTTGGCATTTTTCGTTGTAGTATTTATTCAGATGGTAGACCAGCTTGGCCTGGGCCGCGATCATGTTGGGGCAGAGATCCGGATTGTACACCGGAGTCTCGCAGTAAGCTGTGGGATCCAATGCGGCTGCTAGAGCTGGAGCCAACTTCGGTGGAGAAACGGGCCGCAGCGCTCAGAAATGGATCCAAAACGTCTTTCCGAAGTGCTGCAGCGGCGGTTTCCCTGCTGCTGCCGCTTTTCCCTCCTTTTATCTTTGAGCCCAGCCGGTCTTAAAGTGAAAGATTGTTCTCCCCCCTCTCTCTGTCTCTCTTCCTCTTTTAAAGAATCCTCGTGTGAGAGAAACGCATGGAGAGATCACCTTCTCAGCAATAAAAACAAAAGTTGCTCTGAGACCCAGGAAAGCTCTTCCAGTAGTCAAAATAATCACCCCTTTCCGTATTTATTTACGCTTTCCCGTAATCATTGTGTGTGCAGGACTGTTAATCAGATGGAGGAAAAGTGTGCCGGGGGTGCGTGTGCGTGTGTATGTGTCAGAAGAAGCTGCTGTTGGTTTGTCTAAGAGCCCAGATGCACTCGTGTGGAAATTATAAAGGCAGGGCCAGGCAGGCGGGCGGCCAATCGCCACTGGGCTCGTCACGACAGCCTCCTTCAGCTCCAACCCGGCTAATTAATCCCCCTCATGGATATAGGCACACAAACTAAAGGTAGGAGGCTGCTGCCGGCAGAAAAACCACCCAGGCCACCTAGACAGTTTGGAAATCAAGAGGAATCTCTCAGCTTTGGTATTACTTGAAGCATATTGACATTTTGAAAAGACTTGGCAAAGCGGCTCTTCTGTGCTGAAAACCCTGCTTGTCTTTTTACCGCTGAAATGCAAATACAGGTGTATTAATGGTCATCCATCAATTAGTGAACTAGATAGGGTTTTCTAAAACAAAGTCACTAACTTGCATTTAGAGTAAGATAATTAATGTCCGTTAATCCTTGGGGTCTTTTTAAATGCAGGTTGAAAGTTTGCTCTTTCCGGCACAGACTGCTGGCATATGGAAGTTGGCTTTAGACGGAGTAATACCTGTGTAATTTTCTCATTCCGGATGTTTCTATATGTTAGAATGATTTTTTGAAACGTTATGCAGGTACTGTGGGTTTTTTTTTTTTAACCTATGTTTTTTCCTCCTTTGCACTTGTTGAAAGGAATCTGAAAATCGTGGCTGAATGTATTAGATGTTGTCTACCCCAGTTTAATTTAGAATAGTTAAGAAATGTTTGGTACATCCCTCCACCCATCTGCAGTCCTGTCTGCACTTTGGTGGACTCGCTCAGTATTAGGAGCAGGACACTAAGCTGTATGTGCACTTGTAGAAACATTTGAAAAATAAATTATCTCTGGGATGGAGAGATTATTTTAATGTGCATTCATAGCTGTATTTTAATACAAAAATTCAAGTGCGATCATGGAGATAAGACCTACTCACAGATAACTACCCTGAAAATTGGAAAGTTTGGGGTTTCTGGCTTGTTTATAGATGAATAATTAAGGATAGATCTCCTGTCTTAAGTGTCCTTAGTAGTGACCTGACAGTAGACCTCTAATTTTATACTATTTCATGTGATTTGATTGAGAAAATGGTTAATATTTTCAAAGAAAATTAACTTGAAGTCATCCAGGTTTTTTGGATTTAAACCTCATTTTGGAAAAAAAAATGAAAGAAATCAACGTTTCTAAATTTTGGAACCTTGAGACAGGAGGGGAAAATGAGTTTACATGGAACTTTTTTTTTTTTTTTTTTTTTTTTTTTGGTGGTGGTGGTACCGGTTGTGTCCTCGAAGTACTGAAATCTAAAGAAATACTACTTAGGGGCTATGTAGTGGTTTTTAAACCTAGGCGGACTTTTAATTGCCTATCTTTAATTTAGATGCCGTCTCTTTCAAATTAAGAATATTTCCAGCAAAATCCTGTAATTCTGGGTAACAGGTTTGTAGGCACTTTCAAGGCACTTTTAACAATATCTTGTTCCCCGCTTCTTACTCAAGCTTTTTATTTTTATTATTGGAGGGCACAGGTACAGCATCAGAAAACCACCTATTATTTACTTTCTTGTTACCCAAGAGTAGTAGATTCCAATGTAGCTTAAAATAGTACATTACATTTGGGGCACATGGCACCCACCTACTCCATTCTCCAAGAACTTTCCATCCTCTTAGGAGCAGGGACTGGGAACACCCCAAAAGCCCCTCCCCACTTTGCTGGCGTCGCGGGTGAATGCACTGCTACCTTTTGGCAGTTGGAAGAGGAGGCAAATCAGAGTCAGAGAACCTGCGCCACGACGGTGAAGAAGTGCAGAGGTCTCTGGGGAAACACCACCTCTGCGCGCCCCCATCTCCCCAGCGCCGGTGCCCCTGTCCTCCCGCTGGCCGCCTCTCTGGCTGCTTGGCACTCCCGAGCCCTTTTGCTTTCCTCTCTAGACTCGCGGTCCCATAGGCTTTATTTCTGAGCGCGCCTCATTGAAAACCTTATGTGGTGTCCCGGCTTTCTCCCTGTCTGCTCCAGGTCACGCTATGCCCGCGCGCTCCTCGGCCTTGACCACCGTCTGGCCCGCGTGTGGTCGCAACAGAGCCAGGCGCTTTCTGGTCGCCCACCACGGGCCGCAGCGCCCAGCGCCCTTCCCTGGGTTCAGGCCAGAGATGCCCAAGACCTCACCCTTGGCCTTCTCGGGCCTCCTGCATACACCCCCAGTAGTAGAGGACGTGATACAGCAGGGGACACGGAGGCTCCAGGGCCATAAGTGGGGACCGTGGCGCGGCCGCCCGGGTGGGTCTAACCGGAAGGACGCAAGCCCACGAGGGGCGCCGGCCGGGCCTCGCCGAGCCAGGCGCGCAGGTGGCGCATCTTCGGGGCTCACTGTGTGGCTTAATTGGGTTAAAGCGAAGCTAAACACCGAAGCACTTTGTGCAAACTAATTGGTGCAACCAGGGCCTTTTCACTAACGATTTGCACTTTGAGAAAGAAAAATGGGTGGTGAGAAAAAGACTAAGAAACTCGTTAGCCCCAGAATGTTTCCAGGGAAGTGAAGTCATTTGGTTTCAAGGACAACAGGACTGTGTTTTCTGAACTGCTTCCTTAAGCACCCGTCACACACGGAGCTGGCGGTGATTTACATAACATAGGATTCACCCGTCCAATGTTATCACCGTGGGTGAACTGGGCGCCCTAGAATAATACTCTAGTGCAAGTACTGCTTGTTGCTGCAACACAGTGATTTTCTATTACACTGAGCACGTGAAATGAATTGCCTTCTGTAGCTGAATCCTTTCAGTGATCTTAGACACCCTTCATTGTTGAAGAGAAAATTAAACAATTCTGAGGAGTATGTTTTCCATCCCTTAATTTTAATTGAAATGACCTATGGAGAGGAATTACAAATAATAGTATATTTTTGTGTCATTCAGCCAATTTTAGTCTAGGTTTTGTGATAGATTTGTTTTGTGGAAGTAACAACTATTTTTTAGTAAATTTTGTGAAATATCACTGGCCTATTGAACTAGTTATTTCATGTGATTACGCAATACATAGGGTTGTTTAAAATTCATATTTATTTATGTGAAAAGTTCATAAAACAGCTCTAATGATACCAGTCTTACTTATATATATTTTCACTATAAATATAATCTTAGTAGTTAGTACTAAAATAAAACCCTGTGTGTGTCCCATGCTTTGGGGTATAAATGCTGAATTGTTTTCAGTGGTACATGCAGGCATCTTTGACATGAGCTAATAATAGAATGATAATTCAAGAAAACTGGCCTAATTGAAGGGAAAAAAACACCCCAAGAATCTCATTATTCAATAATTTGAGATGCTTACATTTTGAATGGTATTTGGGATTTTAAGATCTGACTTTTATATTTCATTTATTTAGTTTATGAGGCAGCCTTGACTGAAAATGTACCAGTTAGTTAGAAAAAAAAAATCTAATAAAGACACAAGCACACCATTATCATGAATGTTAGTAGTATTAATGAATACAAAATAATTAAATATTATGATCCTTAACATTTTGAAGCATTCAAAATAACAATGGCAAAAACAATTTTCCCTGAAGCACTATTTCCTAAATAAATTATCCCCCCTTGTGTAGACCTGTTAACTTATATGAGATGCACAAAGTAATGGGTAATCTCCTTATTGAGTTTAAAGAAAACTCATATGTTGAGAAATGTAGGAATGCTAGGTGTCTGTGTTTTTAAAAAAAGCTAATTTAAACTTGAATTACATGTTCATAAATTTCAGCAATTGTAACCTTTCATCTGGAAAAAGGTATCTGTTAGAGGATATGCACATACATGTTAAGTACTCACATAGATATTGCTTTGTGTTTTTTCATTATCTGCTGGCTTCTAGTCTATTCACAAGTATTCATGAATTTAAAGTTTTATTTTTTTTAATATGTTCTTATTACACTGGGGAGATAAAAAGAATACGAAGTTGAGTTTATTATATTATTTATCCCTACTGCTGGAGTGGCTTTGAAGGCTCATTGTACACATCTGATTTCTTTCCCCCCTCTTTTTTTTTTTTTTTAAATGCACCCAGGCTATTTCAACTGTTTCTTTCTGCCAGACACAATATATTTCCTTTTTTACACTAGAGAAATTAAAGACAGATATTTGTGCAGGGTTTTCTTTGTATGTCACATTAAATAAAGTAAAATAGAGGGGGTTTTTCTGGTAATCTAATTTGATGGCATCTATACCTTTCTTCCTGTTGCGACTCCTGGTATAAGAACACTTGAAACAAAATAGCCTGAAAGCTTCAAAACTTTCAGTGATTTCTTAAAATAATTCTTGCATGTTTTAATATCAGGTGTATTACAAAGTCAAGCAGAAGACCGAGGTCACTGCACAATTTGGACCTTACTTTATTTTTTCCACTAGAGCATCCTGAGAATTGTAGTTAATTTTTTAAAAATTATTCTTCACTTGAATAATCAAGGCCTTTGCCTCAGTTTTTCTTATCACCTGCCCAGTATATAATCATATAGTCACATTTATAGCGGCAAGTACTTTTTTTCCTACAGTGTTGCTTAGTAAACTTGATATTGGTATTAATAGATTTTGAAAAGAAAAGTTACTTTGAGATTAAAGATGGACGTTAGAAGTATACCTTACAAGAATTACCACCACTGCATGATTTGCAGACTTGAAATAATTCTGGATAACTCTGGCCAAAACCTTTCTTTTGGTAGAAAAATATTTAAAGCCTGGCTTCTTTACATAATTGTCTGTGTTTCCTCACTTCATTTACATATGTACACAGAGGTGTAAGATATTTAAAGTTGCATGTGTAAACTGGAAAAAAAAATTGGGGGGAGTTACCAACCTAAAGAATTTTTTATTGCTCAACATAGATTGTGATCTCTAACCTTTTCCAAACATATAAGGACAATAGGGTTAGTCATTCATTTATTTGAATATTATGGAGGAAATATGGATTTCAATATTCTAGTTCCTTACAAACCCTTCAGAAGGTCACTGTTATCTTTCTACTTGGTAAAACTGAAATTGTTTTTGTTAGATTTCAGCTTATGTTTTTCATTTGGATATTGTAGAAATATTCAGACAGGATAAATGGACTCATGTGATTCTTTTCTGTATGAATCTATGTAAACTAGGTATTCCTTAACCCATGAGTAACATGGATTTACATACATTTGCATATATGACTACATTTTTAATACTTAATATACTATATTTTTATTTCTCTTAGAGAAAACAATGGAATCAGATTCGATTAGTGTCTGTTAATCTGTACATCTGTAGTGGGTCATCCAGGACTGCATTGCTTTCATTACTGTTTCCTACTGTATGTGATTAAGCCACTGAAAATATTCAACATGACCTTGAGACTAGAATGTGGTATGTAGCTAATCAACTTCCAGTGATTGCTTGTCTAAAATAACCTTTCCTATTTCTAATTTATAGTTTGGGAGCTTATTTTTTAATGAACAAAGTAATTCCTCTAAACTAAGATTTATTTTTTTAATGATCAGTAACTGGAGTAATAATTTAAAGGGATAATTGCATCAAATACAAAATGATTGCCTTTTATCATGTATATTATATGCAATAAAATAAATGCTTTATAGAAACGGGATAAAACTCTTTTATAAATAGTAATTTCCTTTATATCTTTACGTATAAGTATAGAGATTATAAATATCTGAGAATGGAACACCTGCATAATATTTCATTTCTAGTTACATATAATTATTTTCACTATTTTAATTATATACATTTTAGTATACCAATATGTACTATTTCTTGAAAGCACAATTTTTCACATAATGATTTATCAAAAATATCAAGTCAAAAGTAGTACTAATGAGTAGTTAATACTTTTAAAGCTACCTATCCTTATCCATTTTCTCTAAATATTTAGATCAAATTAGAAACATGAACAGCCTAGTTTGTAAGATATAGTATTTCTAATAAAAAATTTGAAACCTAGTGAAATAAAAAGTATAGTGTCATTTTTATGTGAAATCTATTTTTGAAAGTTAGGTTTATTGATCTGTAATTTGCATACACTACTATTTCATTCTATGGTTTTTCCATATATATATATATATGCCATTCAATGAATTCTGACAAATGTGCAGAGTCATATAACCTGTACCACAGATGTAGAACATTTCTATTGCCACTAAAAGGTTTCCTCACACCCCTATTACATTCTTTTAATTTGTAAATTTTATGATTAATTTGTAAATGTCTGGATGTTTTAGTTTTACATCAAAAGGTCTTCAGACCGTAAACACCCTTATTTATGTCCCCTACAACTTACTATTTTATCGTGCTTCCAATTGAAGGCCAGTTTTAATGAGAGAACATCAACGCAGAGGCAAAGTCTAAAATGATATTTCAGATATATAAACAATATGTTTATGATTTTTTGTTTTACATAAAATTTGTTTAATTTTAATATATGTGACTAATACTTGGTGAGTCATTTTTCAGAGGAACTGCTAATATTTGTTATGCTAACATGAATGTATAGATTAGATTCATAAATGTAGTTTACAGTTTGTACATCAAAATACATAATAAGGAACAAGGATTCCTCCAATACATTAGCAACATTTGAGGCATATTTATAATGTTACTAGCTTTACAGCACTAGAGAAAAAAATCTCTATTATTTCTCAGTATTTATATTTTACTTTACGTTTGCATTAAATTAATCTTACCTTTAAGTGGTAGGGATGAGGCTAAGGAGTTTATTAGCGCTAACATTAATTAATATATCTACATTCTTGGAACATATGCTTTTAATCCTAATTTTGTATAAAAATACATGTCGTTTAAATATAGATGGTTACGAATACTCCAAACAAAGAATTATTCAATTGTAGGAGTACAGACATTTCCATTGATAATGATGCTCTTTCAAGTATTTTGCCTTTGTACAACTTGGAACAGTACAACGAGTCTTTTATTTCTTCCCCCAAGATATACAAATTATTTAAATGTTTTCTGTTTTATATTTTTATTTGGCAATTACAATAGAAATTTTAATGTTATGCATGCTTACAGGCCTATTAAGAAAGAAATTATTGCTTTCTTAACAATCTTAAACCATCTTCAGGAAATGTACTCTGTTTATGGTTTACAAAATAGCCCTGCATGCAGGCTGTGTGCGCACACACACACACACACACACACACACCCAGTTTTTAAGATAGTAAAAGATTGAATTGGCCTCTGTACATTTTTTATGTTAACCTGCTAAAAGGAAACAGCTACTAAATATTGGATTCTTGTTGCCACCAGGAAGTAATATGACATTTGCAAGATTGTTCCATAATAACCCTTAACAGTTTGCAGTAATACCTGAAGAGCTTACACCTAAGTGGATTTAAAAAATAATAACAACTAGAAATTCCAACAGTATGTATTCAGTCACATATACTGTAGCAGTTTTGAATGTCATAAGCTTTTAATTGTGAAACTGAGAAGTTTAAATATTGTTAGGTATTCTATCCAGAGAAAGAAAAAGATATTGCTTAAATATTCACCTACGTTAATATGTATGCATATACATAAAAACGCCTTTACTAATTTAAAATCATTTTCTGCTTTTTTGCAGCAGAACAAGGTTAAATTTTTTGTATCCTTAACCTGTGTTTGATACGCAAAATGTATAATTCATCAGGGAGAAAAAGTGGAGTTTTTTGGTTTTTGTTTTTTTACTAGCAAATTTGGTTCTTCGTTTGTTTTGCTCTCCACGCTGCATTAGCACAGTTTTCCCCTGTGTGCATCTGCCAGTGTACAATTTAGCCACGGGCATCTGTAGACCTTGTGGTGATCAGTATTGCAGGCAAAAGCCATATGTGTTTAAATAAAAAAAAAATCTCTTTATTTCATTTGCTGTTTTAACTGGATGGATAACTTTTGTGCCTCAAGACAGAAGAAGAAAAAATACAGAAATAATTAATTGCCTCTATTCTTGAGGCAGTTTCATTTCCCCCTCCAATATGGAATGCTTGTCAGCTTTCCTGATAAATGACTGCATGGATTTGCATAGATTTTACATTAACACAAAAATTAGTTTTATTTGTGGAAAACTAGTTTACATAATAATATAAAACCTAGTGTTATTGATTATGTTTCCAAGCATTGATGACTTTCAAGGGAAGGTGGTGTTCTAAATTTCCAAAGGTCTGATAAACCTATTTCTTAATTTAAACTTTCTTATGATTTATATAGTTTCGCATTAACAACATATAAAAACATTTATGAAATTTAAAAAAATATTCTTTTCTTATTAACCACAACTGTTTCAGACCCATACTTAGTAGCACTCATTTGGTAAAAAGATTCTGATTTTAAACTTTTGCCAAGGAATATTTTTAAATACTTACGACCAATGACATGCACTTCAACCAGTTGGAGGACTGAATCTGTGTGAAAAATTTTAATTTTCATATTTATGTTATCAAAAAAATGGGTGCTATATTGGGTGTGTACAGTTGAGTTTATTTCTGGGAAGTTATGCATTGTTTACAATCAAATTTAAAATATATCTGAGAACTCTTCTCTTCACCTTTAACCTATTTCCTTGAATATACTTAATTGATCACCCTTTCCCAGCCAGCCCTGAAAAAATAAAACACTGCTGGTGCTGTAGGGTGCTGAAAACAATTCTACCTCTCTAAGTGGCGGGCAGTAGATGTTTATTCATACTGTAATCTGGCATCTTGTTGTCTAGAGGCAACCTGCTAATTATGTGCTATCATTGTATTATCCATGTTATGGAAAATTCAAATATGTTCACTGCTGTTAGTTACATCACAAAGCTTTTCATAAAATATACTTGATCTTCAAGAAACCTACTATACTTAATGGCAACCTAAACTAAGAGTATCTCTGCCACTTCTTGATTCTGGGATACCCTGGGTGCCAGCTGTCACAGCTCAGCTAATGATGACAAATGCCCCTCTCTATGCAGATTGCAGAGCTTGCAGGCTGCTGTGAAAGGCAACCAGATTACCTTTCTTCAGATTGTAACTTAACCTTTTAAACTCATGTCAGAATGAAATGATCAGCTGTGATAGTTTCAATATCTGTATCTTTAAAAACAAAAATCAGAACAGTGTCAAATAACTCTTTTTTTAATTTTCCAATATTTGTTTGATTTACAGTGTTTTACCCTTGAATACTATAATATCTTTAAATGAGAAACTCTTGAAACGATATACTTCACAGCCACTCTAGAGAGAATGTGTATTTGAACTCTGCTTATAAACTAGGTAGTGAATAATTGAGAAAATTATTCATATTGTTTAAGCCAAAAAATAGGCTGGTGAAGTTTTAAAGGAAATTATGTCCTTTCCTTATCTTCACCTGAATGGTAAAGCCTCTATTCACCTACTGCTTGCCCAGGCTTAGCCTTGTCCAAATAAACCATTATACTGTTTCTTTAAAAGCCAGTAGGATTATTTCAATATGATTTAGGTAATAATTGTAGCTAATGATTGTTTTCTCTAAGTATTTTTAAACTTGAGCTTTTGTTTTAAATTGTTAATTTGTTCTATAGAAATTTATTATATTATGATACATATACCTACATGGATCATTCAAAACAATAGTGAACACTCTTAACCATAATGTAATGCAGGGGAATAAATTACCTATTAAATGAGATAATGCTTTACAATTGCAACATTCTTTTCAATTTACAAAGGATTGATATGCATTAATTCATTTGATACTTATAATAATTCTATGAGTTGGGAGAGATGGGTGATAAGGAATGGGGGGCAATACTTAATGAGTATTTAATCTCGTTTAATCCTTACCACAAATAATAGCTCCCATTTACAAATAAAGAGACTGAGGTTTAGAAAGGTTAAGTGTCTTACCAAGGGTCACACAAGTAATTGCAGAGACTGGTCTGTCTGAATGTGGCTGCTCTTAGCATTATAATATCTAAGCTATATATTGCAGAGATATGTATATATGCATGTATGTATGTATGTATGTATGTCCTGCCTGCACCCAGATATATTTTATACCAACTGCTGCTAGAATATAAATGTTACTCTTAAAAGAAACCTACAGGCTTACATTTACATAAAGAATATAATGGATGAGTTTAAAGAACAGATTCTTTATAGGATGCTTTTAATTAAATAAATATTGAGATAACTTTTTATGTTATGAATTTTAATTTTATGAGTATAATGTACTGATCTATCACATAAAGAGAAACATTTAGGAAAGAGAAACATTTGATATTTACTGAATATCAAATTGGACTAATTCACATAAAGAACCACTTTGTTGTAAAACCTGTTAAGATTAATTGGATTTACTTTCATAAAAATGATGAAGAGAAACAATACAACAATTACTTGGGTGAAGTATCTATATACTCTTCTTTTATAAAGGTTTACCCATATAGTAGTTTTGTGTTATCACTGAGCTATACAAACCACAATATTATATATCTTTCAGTTCAAGACACATTGAAAACTCCCTTTCATCATGAATTTAAATGCAATCATTTCCAAGAAAGCTATGTGAGTGCTAGTTGCTTTTATTCCTTAGTAAATTGTTCTTTGGCATAGATACTACAATGTAAGAAAATTTTTTCTGTGATACATCTGATTGTTATAAAGACTACATATTTTAATTATAGACTTCTACTTATAATTACTAATCAGTACTAATGCTTAACAAGTTGTATTTCATTGTATACAAAATTAAATAAAACTTACAGTGAACATTTTATTGAAATGTATCACGCAATTAGTATCGGGGGAAGAAACTAATTCTACCTCATAAATCAGACACTTTATATCAAGAGAGGAAAAAACTCTGGAGGAAAACACAACAGAGCCCTCCTCATAGCTGTCGAAATCTTCTCTGTATCATCACCACTGGTAGTCTTCCAGCCTCTACTTTTGCCTTCATTGATGAGAAACTTACTACCTACTCAAATAGCTAGCTGTACTTACAAACAGTTCTAATTGTTAGATAGCTCTTCGTATTATTGAACCCAAATCTTTCCCCTTGAAACTTTCACCTTTGGGTCCCTATTTTTCTTTCTGTATAGTCTTATCCCTTCAACAGAAATATGCCCTTTAAATTCAGTATTTGAGATATTAAATCAAATATATACTCCAGCCTTTCAGCCATTACACCTGTAGTATATTTAAGTCACCTCACTGTTCAGGACCCATTCTGGCACATGGTTTTCTTCAAGAATGGTGCCTAGAATTCATTACTCCCAGAATGGGTTGTTGAATGTGGACTAGAGAGGCCTTTATTAAATGAAACACGGTCATGTTAGCTTTTTGGGTACCTCCATAACCCTGTTGACAAATGCCGTGTGCCAACAAATATCTTATTCATTTAAACATATGTTACTGAGGTCCTAAGTACATGACTTTTGTATTTATCCGACTCATTATATCTTGATATTTTTAGTCATTTTTCCATTATTTGACTTATAATAACAAGTTATATATTATTATTTTGAATAAGAATCAAAAGACATAACAATTCTTTCTAAAAATATGTCATAGGCTACATATAGAACATCCATAGCAAAACAGAATTTAACTTCAGTGAATTTAATGTTTTTGCTCAGATGTTAATGTTTTTGCTCAGCTTAGGTATAGAAAGAGACTAATCCACTTAATAAGATTTGTGGATAGATTAAATTTACTAACTACACCACGGCCTTTGTATAGTTTTTTGCCACATGCTTAAAATCCTAATACTAGTTTTTCATTGCTTTGTCAAAATACGTAACTAATAAGCCTCATTTGGGATAAAGTATATACTTTATATATATTTCGACATTTATCAATTTTGCTTTGTCAGTAAATTTTGTATCTACAAATGGAATCTACAGGTTTTGCACATGCTTGATCAATGCACAGCAAAGCTAAAAAACTTTAAATGCAAATAAATGTGTCTCCAGGGCCTATGTATTATTGTAAGAATCATTTACATATTGATCTGTTAATATTTTAACCTTTCGACAGTAACAGTGATTTCTAAATAATTTAGCATAATCAAAGGTAAATGCTTTTAAAAAGTTATATATTTAATAAGTTGAAGTCAATGTGAAACTTTTTTGCTAAGCTAGCGTAGTCTCACCAATCAAGACCCATTCTGCTCTATTATTTTCTTGCAATGCAATGCCTAAAACTGAATATTCAGTATCCCAGAGTGCACTGGTACATGCAGAGCAGAGAGGCCTCCATTAAGCAGTGAACACATTGTTGGGAAAACACATTTGAGGACTAAGTGGTAAAAGGTAACCAATATTAAGGAATTAATAAAATGCTAAATACATTTCTTTATGTAGCTATGAGTGGCTTAAAAAAACACATGTATTAACTTTTTTTGAGTGTTATTTATTTTAAAGCCTTGAACCTCTTTAAGTGTAGACACATTTTTATTTGCCACATTTTTCCCCCTAAATGAGGATATTTCATTACTGCTTTATTTACTGCTACTATGACATCTAGGCAATAAAACACAAAGACAGCCTGCCTCAAATTTGGCTTTCTTGCAGTTTGTGTCTTGAATGGAGAATGGAGACGTCCAGTGCATTTACAAAGGAAACATTCTCAAGTGCAGAACTGCCCCATCTGTTTCAGCTGGTGGCTTATGCAATAAGAAGTGTTATCGCATGAATCTCAATGCACAAGCAGTTGTTTTATGAACTCTTTCTGGGCTTTGAGGAGTTTATAAGGTGCCTACTCTATTGTGTGTCAGTCCCAGCTGACCCAAGTGCATTCAGCTGAGCATATTTGTGGGATAATTAGAACTAATGAAGCCTGGAACACAACTAATTCTCTAAGTGATTTATTCTTACGCTCTTGTCTGATTCCTAAGAATTCTCCAAATCATAATCTATGCTGCTTATTTTTTCCTAGCATTGTGTTAATAAAGCTACTCTATTTTTATGTTTATTTGATGAACATTAAAAACAAATTAGGTGTTTGAAAAGCTGAGGAACATGTTTCAAAGTAAAAGTTTATATTATCTGTTAGTCCCCAGGGTTTAAGGGAATGCCAGTTCTTCACCTTCTTTTGTTTTTGTTTATATCTCAAAATGTTTATGGCACCTGTAAATAGATAATGGGATAACAAGCATCAAGCAAGAAGAGCTTCTTAAAAATTGTGCCACTGGGAAATAAAACCTATGAGTAAAATAATTGAAAATTATTAATGGAAGATTCCTATTTCTGAATTAGGTTTCCCAAGGAAATCTGAAAATTTTGAAAAATCTTTGTGAATAGCCTTCATGTTTCAAAGCTGTTTGATTAACACAGCTTTCCTGTCCTAGCAGTTGAGAATGATGGTCTCTGTGTGTTCTCAGCAAGTAGTCAGTGATTCAGTGGCCTGTAACACTTTGAATCCTATCAACTTGCTTTCCTTTCCTGTTATAACTGTTTCAGTGAGTGGCACTTTTGTTGTGCAGGTTAAGTTCTGGTAGCTTATCGAGGGCATACTAGAATGAGGACAGACACGAATGCCAGCAAGAGAAGGCTATGACTTTATTAAAGCCTTACATTCAGTAAATAAAGTACTGAAGTCTCTTCCGGTAGGTAGTTTTTATCGCCTCTGTTCTATTGGGTCTTCTGTTGTCTAGAAACTATAGCAGAATTCATTGTTAAGAATTGTTACTTTTATCTGTTGATCTCAGTATCTAATATTCACCATGCTCTAGAGCCCAGATAATAAAAACCTTAAGGGCAAGTACCACTTTATTAGATGCACTGAAATACCTATATTAGTGTAGATCACCAGCTAATCTAAGTATTGACCAAGGGGCCAGTTGGAGATTCTTGATTCTTATTACAAGATACTTAATGCTTCTTCAGATAATTTCTAGTCTTCATTGTATACCCTGACCTAAGAAGTTACTATGTCCCATATTTTACCCTCTTCCTGAAAGTCAGCTAAACACTCACATAACGTGTCTTACCACCTTGATTAAAAAAAAAAATTTGCAGGTTATTGTTATTTTAAAATTTTTACATCTTTAAATAAGACAAAGAATGAATTGGTAAAATTAGCTAGTATCGAGTTCTTACTATATGCTAGATACTGTGCTAAGCGCTTGATCCGTATTACTGTACACACCTCCATCTGCTCAACAATACTATGAAGTAGATACTGCTGCTCTCATTTAATTGTTAAGACACTGAGACACAGAGAAGTGAAGTAAGTCCTCCAAGTTTACAAAACTAGGAGTTTGGATAATTGAAGTTTTCATCCATTCCATCTGGCGCCAGATTCCATAACCCACTTTCTTAATCGTCACTCTAAACTTAATTTCTCTAAGTTTGTCTTCTCATCTGTAAAATAGGGACAATAATATCCACATCATAGGGTTGTTGCACAGATTAAATAAATTAGTACACATAAAAAGTTTAGAAGCTTAGAATTTTTTTTTAACTTGTGTTACTCAAGACCATTAGCAGTAATCAGCAGAGCTAGGATTCAAACCATTTTTTTGGTCTCTAGACCTCTGAACTTACCTACCATGTGCTTAGGTGAATGTGTGTTTGTTGAATGAATAATTAAATGAGTACCATCTGTTCTGTCCTTCCTAATGAAAATTTTGTTAATTTTGCTAGCTATTTTGGTAGCATACAGCAGGTACTCAATGCTTGAATGAGTAGATGATTTTTCATCTAGTAATCTTCAATAAAACACATTCTATACATTGATCATTCTCAAATTTCTGTCTCCAGCCAACACCCCTCCCTCAACTCCAAGCTCATATGTCCAGCGGTCTTTTCCACATCATCTGACATATATCCCAGTTGAGCACCTGTTCTTCAACCCAGTCCTGCTCCTCCAGCAGTCATCTGTACCTCAATAAATGACGGCTTTCTTTTTCCCAGTTGCTTAGGCCAACAACTTGGCTGTCATCTTTGACTCCCCTCTTGTTTTCATACCACATATCCAGAGCATCAGTAAATCCTCCAGCATCTGACCACCTCTCACCAACTTTACAACTTCCATCTTTGCAAGCCACCATCATCTCTGATGGGTACTTCCGTCAACAGTTATCTGAGAGCTGTAGCAGCCAGATGATCTACTGGGGAAAAAAAGATAGATCATGTCACTCTTAAGCTCAGAATTACCTAATGGCTTCCTATCTCACAGGAAAAGTCAAAGTCCTCAAAATGACCTAAGAGCCCTCACAATCAATACCTTTCTACCCTGTTTCTCCCCTTACCCTTCTGACCTCATCTCCACTGTGACAACACTGTAACTATCTCTTCACTGAGCACACTGACACCCACTCACTTTGGAGCCTACACATTTCCTGGTTCCTCTGCGTGTGCTCCCAGTGTCTGCATGACTTGTCCCCTCACCCCGCAGGTGTTTGCCCTGTCTAACATTGCAATACATCCCCACACGGACTCTCTCTACCCCCCTTCTCTGCCTTCTTTTTTCCCTTACCACTTATCACTGTCTAACACATGTTTTTATTTATTTATCATGTTTCATGTTTCTCTCTACTGATTTAAGTCTTAGCTCCTAATGACAGCAAGGATTTTTTCTCTATTGCTGCATACCCAGAATCTAAAACAGTGCCTGGCTTATAATGTGTGCTCAACTGAAGAAAGAAAGAAAGTAAAGAATGAAGAAAGGAAGAGAGGGAAGGAGGGAAAATAAGAAAGAATGAAGGGAGATAATTAGTTAATTATGCTAAATGTTATGTTTATTTAGGGGGCACATGTGATATTTTAATACAAGCATGCAATGTGTAATGATCAAATCAGGATACTTGGGATAGCCGTCATTTCAAGCATTTATCATTTCTTTGTGTCAGGAACATTCAAATTCCAATTAAAAGTCACTAAGAGTTACTTAACTCTTGTATATGTGAAATATGCAATAAATTATTAACTATAGTTACCCTATTGTGCTATGCTACTGAACACTAGATCTTATTCCTTCTATCTAACTATACTTTTTGACCCATTATCCTTCCTTATGCCTGGCGTATTTCACTTAAGATAATGTCCTCCAGGATCATCCATCTTGCTGCAAATGACAAAATTTTATTCTTTTTTATTGTTGAATATATTCCATTGTGTATATGTACCATATTTTTTTTTTATTCATCCATCCACTGATGGACACTTAGGTTGATTCTACATCTTGGCTATTGTTAATACTGCTGCAATAAACATGGGAGTGCAGACATCTTTTTAATATACTGATTCCCTTTCTTTTGGATATATACCCAGAAGTGGGATGGCTGGATGATGTGGTTCTATTTTTAATTTTCAAGGAACCTCCAAACTGTTCTCCACAATGGTTGTGCTAATTTACATTCCCACCAACAGTGTGGGAGGGTTCTCTTTTCTCCACGTCCTCACCAGCATTCATTGTTGCCTGTCTTTTGGATAAAAGCCATTTTAACTAGGGTGAGATGATACCTCATTGTGGTTTTGAGTTGCATTTTTCTGATGATTAGTGATATTGAGCATTTTTGCATATACCTGTTGGCCATTTGTATGTCTTCTTTTGAGAAATATCTTTTAGAGCTTTTGCCCATTTTTAATTGGAGTACTTGCTTTTTTCATGTTGAGTTGTTTGAGTTAATATTTTGTTTGTAGTAATGCTTTTAACCTCTTAAATGACAAATCTTAAGGGCTTCTTGACGTTGTTGACTTACTCTTCTTTTTTGAAATTTTCTCCTCTTGACAAAAGGAATACTATTAGCTATTGAATACTTAATCTTTGCAAGACCCTATGCTAGAACTGTATGTATGCAGCAAATGGGTGAAAGGGATTTTAACTGTGTCCCTTGAATTGGCATCTGGGGTCCAGAACTGAGAGCAATATCTATCTCATCTTCTAAAGAGCTGAAAAAAATTGGTGTTAGACAATGGAGCTTACATTCTAGTGGGGAGATACTGAGTTAACAAATAAATATGTTAGCAAATAAACAAATACATTACATGTCAGATGGTGATAAGTGCTGTGAGGGGTATTACTATCTCACTTTTGGAAATGAGTAATCTGAAGGTTAGAAAAGTTACTACAGCTCCTCTAGCTGGAGCTGGGACTTGAAATCATTCTTTGTGATCTCAACATCCATGCAATTAACCATTATGCTATACTTGCTGCCCCCATTCATTATCTTGTTTTGACCCTTACCTCAGTGATTTTTTACTCTTAATGTGACTCTTTTTTCTCTTACCTCTCTAACACCCTAAATATGAGTGTACTGTTGAGCTTATTCTCATTTTATGACTATATAGCTTGAATTATCATCTCTGTGTGGATGTGTCACAAATCTTTACCTCTAATCCTGACCTTTCTGTTAATTCTTCATCATGCGTTTTTTCTTGTCTGGTGGACGTTCTCCAAATTGATGTCCCTATTCTCTTGACGTTGTTGTACCTCCTTCTTCTCAAGTAGAAGCCCAAAGCTTTTCCTTGAGGACCATTCAGTCTTATTTATCCCCTCGTCTCTTTCATTGACTTGAGTCATTGTTGTCGTTCTGAAAACTTGGCATTTTAGTCATCATTGACTCCTTTCTTGCCCTTTGGTCTTTCTCTTCACCCCTATGCTCTATTTATCACCAAGACTTGTGAATTCTCATTCTTTTCTAGTATCTTTAACATGTATCCTTTTCATACCCACCACCGTCGCCGTAGATCAGGTCTTTATCACCGCTAGACTGCAGCTTCCTATTTCTGTCTTTTATTTCTCAAGTTCATCATGAGAAAGCTGCTAGATTGGCTTTACCACAGACCACTTCAGTCATGTTACTTCCTGTACAAAAACCTTAGATAAACTCCCAATTTGTAAGGGAGAAAGGAAAGTGAAGATGGATAGACGAAGGGAGAGAGGGAGAGAAAAAGGGAGAAAGGGTAAAAGGCCTCCTCTGGTATTCAAACACTTCACTACCTGGCCGCAGCATAACGTCCCAGCATTAACTTCCTGACATCCATCCTTGCATTCTCTACTGTGGACTGATTATTTTCCAAACACAATTCTTAGTGTTTCTTTAGTGTTTCTTTCCCTCCCTGCCTTTTTACCTCTTACTCTTCACTTAACAAAATTGTAGTCCTTCTTTAAGATTAAATTTATCCTCTCTGTGATCTTCCTAATTTGAATGGTCTTTCCTTCTCAGTAATCTTATATCATTTGGCTTCTCCACTGTTGGTGTAGTGTAGATGAGTACAAAAAAAGTAAATGTGTTTTGTCCCCAAATGGATCCAGATGATAGTAGATGATCTATACCTAGATGCTGAGTGATAAAACTTGTCTTAAAAAGGTATTAAAGATGTAGGAAGAAGATTAGGGCAGGTTTAGTGATTATAAGAAAAACTGGTAACAGTGATTGTAGTAGCCATTTCTTCTGTAGACTGATTACAAATAAATTTGACAAACTATCATACATTATATTTCATCCTAGAGTAATATAATAATATCCACATATTGAGCCCATTGTATAAACTGGCTGGCATCTATTTTCTTTACTGGTAATTATTAAAAATCAAAATTTAGTAAGTATGTTGAAATTCTGCCAGCTTAAGCTGTGACTGCTATCTTACTGTCATAAAACTATACAATGAAACAATTTTGGGTCTCTTCCCTGCCTTATATGGCCATAAGTGGCAGTTCTGAATTTTCTTTTATTGTTAGAGTCTTCTCTGGAGACACTCATCAACACAATTCATATATGTCTTCATTCAGGGAGATTTAGAGATATTTGAAATAAATATTTTCAGTGCTCTGATGTTCATAAACAATGGAATCTCCAGCATTACATAATGCATAATCAGTGTTTGAAAATTATAAAGTCATAATCATCTGGCTGCTGGCAGCAAATAGATACCTTACATTGGCATGAACATAGAACTCCACGGGCTTACACTATCTCTAGTTGACTCTGTATTGAATGAAATGGAAAAAAAATGCAGTGTAATATTTTCTAAACATTATCTCAGGAATGTGAAAAATATTCCTTTGAAATTCCTTGCAGAGGATCCAGGCAAAAAGCTTCTTAAGTCATTCAGTTGTCAGATATTTATTGAGCATCTCCTGTGCTCTCTGCTATGCCCTGGTGGCACCATCCCTGCCTTCACAGAGCTTTCAGGCCAGTAGGAGACTGGAAACAACTGAGTATAGAATTCCAATTCAGTGGGCTAAATACTAAGTGACTGGAAAGGAGAAATTATAGGGCTCATAAAAGACGTGCATCTAAATCTAAGAAAGCTTTCTGAATGAAAAACCTGAAAGATGATTATATTGGTACTATTAGCAAACATTTATTGAGCATATTTTTTGCTTTTTCTATCCTTCTATTCTCAAGCATTGTGCCAACTAATATATGAGATACATAGCTCATAGCCTCCACCTGAAAAGCAACTACATGAGAAAGGCAGAGAAATCAAAAAGAGTATTCAGGTACATGTAAGATGATTCTCATATTTCTGACTGTCTCTCTACCAACTGAGATATAGAAATATTGGAGCAAGAACAGGTTCTCTGGGAAGATGGTGAGTTCACTTTTAACCATAAAACTAAAGGTTATCCAGGTGGAAAATTCAAGACAGCAGCCAAATATATGACTTTAAAGCTTAGGATAAAGATCTAGGATTCATTATATTTTCTGTAGTTCGAAACATGGGAGTACTTGAAACATTGCAATAGGCAACGTAGAATGAGAAAAAGTACAAGGACATTATGCAAGGGAACGTCAACAGAGAAATATGATCTAAGAGGGATGAATGAGAAGGGATGTTCAGAGAAGGAGGAAAACTAACAGATGACACTGTCCTAAAAGCCAAACACAGGAGAGTTTTAATAAAAAGCTAGTGGGCCAACATAGGGTTCAAGTAACATGAAAAGGTCTTTGTCCACATCCGTATCACTGGAATTATAGAGATAGAAACAGATTACAATGTGATTGAAGAATAAATGGGAGGTAGAAAGTGAGATGAATACACTTTCAAGAAAAGTAGATATAAAGGAAATACAAGAGATATTGTGGCTATTGCGAAGTGATGCAGGATAAATTGTAAGAGATATTTGGGGCATAGAGAAGGGAGCCATAGGAAGAGAGGTTAAAATTGAAATGAAGGGCTAAGTCATAGGTAAAGAGGGTAACAAGCAGATGTAGTAAAATTCCTAACTAGATGAGTGAATAAGATAGCTTAAACACAGAGGCAGAGTAGATTACAAGCAGAATATGGACATAGATAAGCACAGACTGCTAGAATTCAAGGAAGTCAAGGAATTTTTTTAAGGAGAAGTCAAGGAATTTTAAGATTAAGGTACAGAATAGATTGTCTATATGATTATTGAATTCTCTAAAAGTGATTATAAGATTTTGGGTAGAGAGGGAAAGAAGGACCACGAAGAACGGAATGCGTGATGTTAAGCGAGCAGAGGAAAACAGCCTGCATCACCACGGCCTGCACAGAGGGGAACAAATGGCCTAAGAGGGGTTGCTGGGATGTCAAAAGCCAAAAGGTAGCTTGACAAAGTCATCTGGAGTCTAATCCTTTGAATGTTTTTGAAATATTTAATAAACAGTTTTATCATCAACAGCTAATGATATTGGAGTTTATTTAAATTTATTCCTGAAGCCAGGGAAATCATAGGCTCTTCTTTTAAAAGACCCTGATATTAAATATGAAAGTATTTTTTACAAGTCAGCCCCATGGTTAATCTACTTGGTATATCTGTTTCCAATACTACCAAAATGCCTGTCAGCATACTTGGTAGGAGTCAGTCATGTCTGTTTTATTTGAGGAGGTATGTGAAACTGGAAAAATACTTTTCTGTTAAGTGTTTGCTTATCACATAACTTCTTTTAGTTTCACAGTGGAGTAAGAAAACCCCTCAACTAGGAATCGGAAAGCTTGGGTTCTGCACCTTACTCTTTTTTGAATACACTATATGATCTTTATTAATAGGCTCGATTTCCTGCCCTGTATGATGAGAGCATTACAATAGACAATTTTTAAAGCCTCTTCTACCCATCCTCTTCTAAAATCATTCAGTTCTTTATATTATTTAAGCGTGAGGTCAGTACAAAATACTAGCAGTTTTACCTTTAAAGGTATATTTCATCAAATGCGGGATATACATTTCTGAAAAGTTATCAGCAAGTTGTATTTTTGTAATTTGAATTATATTTAAATATATATTTGAGTTTATTCTTCAAAGGATAAAAGATTCATTACAATGAATCTTTTAAAAATAAATTATTTCATTATTTTTAATGATTTCTTTATGATGTATAATTTAAAATTTAAACCTTCAGTATTAAGTATTTTTAAAACCACAAGTCCATATATTTGTCTTTATATAACTTTAGAAAAGATATAATGAATATGATTAAGAGTAAAACAAAACCAATGATAAGTAAGAAAATAGTAAGAAAGTGGCCAGGCACTGTGGCTCACGCCTATAATCCTAGCACTTTGGGAGACTGAAGTGGAAGGATCGCTTGGGGCCAGGTGTTCAAGAGCAGCCTGAGCAAGAGTGAGACCCCATATCTGCAAAAATAGAAAAATTAGCCAGGCGAGGTAGCACACGCCTGTAGTCCCGGCTACCCAGGAAGCTGAGGCAGATGGATCACTTGAGCCCAGGAGTTCGATGGTGCAGTGAGCTGTGATGAGGCCACTGCCCTCCAGCCTGGGTGACAGAGTAAGACTCTGTCTCAAAAGGAAAAAAAAAAAGCAAAGAAAAGAAAAGAAAAAAAGAAAGTAGTAAGAAAGTAATTAATCACTTTAAATGAATTCATGACATCAGGGTATTAACAGAACTTGTAGATTTGATTGAAGAACCAATCATTATGGAGGAATTAGAGAGAAAAGTGAGATATATCAGAAGGCTAGATGAGGAAAAATATTAGGAAATTTTGTACCTGTTTGACATTATTAACAAAGATGTGATGAAGACTTGGGGAAAAATTCAAGCCTACCTCAAATCAAAGCAAATAAGATCTAAATTTTTAAAAAGTAAATTTATATTCTAATAAATTAAAATGTATATTATAACCCCTAGAAAAACCTCTAAGAAAATAATTTAAAATATATAGTTTAAAAATCACTAAAGGGATTACTATGTTACACTAGAAAATATTCACTTAATGCAAAAAAAAGTAGTAAGGGAGGAATAGATGAAAGAAAAAGGCATGAAAGATATAGAAAACAAAAAGCAAAATGGCAGATGTAAATCCAGCCACATCAATAATAACATTAAATATGAATGGATTAAACAATACCACTAAAAACCAGAGACTATCAGACTAAATTAAAACAACAACAACAATGTTCAGCTATATGCTCTCCACATACACATGCTTTTAATTATACGGTTTAACCCAGTGTAGGGTCAAAGATACAGATAGATTGAAAATAAAAGGATTAAAAAAAAAGGTATGCCATATAAACAGAAACCATAAAAGATAGTGACTACACTAATATCAGACAAAATAGACTTTTACAGTAAAAAAAGTCACTAGATATAAAGAGGGACATTTTATAATGATAAAAAGACTAATCCATAGGAAGACATAGTAATTATAAATGCAGGTGCACCTAACAACAAAGCTCAACATACATAAAGTAAAAACTGACAGAATTGAAGGGAGAAATATTTAGCTCTTCAATAATAATCGGAGACTTCAACATCCCACTTTCAATAATTAATAGAATTACTAGACAGAAGATTAACAAGTACAGATGCTCCTTGATTTATTACAGGGTTACATCCAGACAAAGCCATCATGAGTTGAAAATATCATTAAGTCAAAACATACTTTCAACTTGCAATATTTTCAACTTATGATGGGTTTATCAAGATGTAACCCCATCATAAGCTGAGGAGCATAATAAATGTGTATTGCTTTCACATCATTGTAAAGTCAAAAAATTTCAAGTCAAGCCATCAGAAATTGAGCACCATCTGTATCTAGAAAACTCAGATCACACTATAAACTAACCAGACCTAATACACAACTGTAGAACATTGCCCCCAACATCAGCAGAATTCTTTAGAGCACATGGAACATTTTCCAGGATAAACCATATGTCAGGCCATAAAACAAGCCTTAATAAATTAAAAAAGATTGAAATAATACAAAGAATTTCTCTGATACAATGGAATTAAAAATCAATCTACAGGTGACATAAGAATTAGCAAATACTTGGAATGATAGGCAAGATTCATAAATGATATACAAACCATGTCATGTGATTTGAAAGAACTGAGGCTAATTTAGCCTACTACAGAGACTAATTTGGGTGGCAGAGGTAGGAATGGGGTAGGATATAATAGTTTTCTACAAAAAGCTTGTTGTTTATAACAAGGAATATATTTATACGTGATTTTCCAAATAACGTAAGTAAGACCAATAGATGGAAGTTACAACACAAAATAAGGAAGAATATTCTAACAGTACTTTTCAATAAAATATTGGCAGTATTCTTTCTTTCTTTCTTTCTCTTCCTTTCTTTCCTTTATTTCTTCTCTTTGGGGTCTTGCTCTGTTGCCCAGGTGTGTCATGAATTCCTGGGCTCAAGCAATCTTCCCACTTCATCCTCCAGAGTACCTGAGACTGCAGGCACACACCACTGTGCTGGCTATACTTTCATATATTGTGTACCTTAAAATGTATTTTTAAAGTCCCATGTAGGAAAGTAAAGCAATAATTTATAATATTGTTTTAAAGAGGGTTCCATTCCCAGAAAGCTGAAAAAATTATAAAGTATATAATTCCTGCAAAATGTATTTTCTCAAAAAATCAAGGAGAAGCCTCAGTAACAAGAGCAGCTTGGAGCCAGAACTTAGAACCCGAGTCAGCCATCTCATGTCTTTTTCAACACAATAATGCTGCCCCCCAACAAATTTAACAAACGTCTAAATAAGTTCTTGTGCAACTTCCTTACGGTTTGGAACTTTTTCTTAACTTTATCAAACCATTCCTTAATTGCCTGAATTTCTAGAGAATTACAGAGCAACCATTTCTCCTAAGTCTATGTTCCAGTCATATAAACCATGAATTATTCAAATAGCTAATTCAGATATTTAGGGATGTTAAAATACAATGTGCCAAAATGCAGATTTTACAAAAATTAAGGATATGATCACCGGTCCAAGGTTACCTCCAGTGGGTTATCTCATAAGTTGTGAACAGCGCCACTTAAAGTGATCCACTCAGAGACTAAAGAACCTTATGTGGAGGAAACTGAGGAAGTGCTCATACTGTGTACAATTTTATGTACACACAAAAATGGACTGAAAAATGTAAATCTATTTTGCCAGATGTTCTTAAGCTCTATATTTCTCTGCATTAAGACAGTGTCTTTATTACTAGAGAGTGGAGTTTTCAAAAAAGATTTCAATAAGAAAAGTTGTTTCATTTGCTATTAATATATGCTCCTAGAATGTAAATTATATTGTAGAAGTAAGTTAGGCATACTCTTTTATACCCTGGATGACCATTTATCATATTATTTTTCCAGGAAACTAATTGATATTTTTATTTTTAAAAAAAGAACGTGATTTATATTTCAGTACATAACTTGTGTACATTCCAGAAATAAAACATCACAGTAAAATAAACAAGAAAAATGTGGTATTTCATTTGCAGTGCTTGATATAAAGTTAATATCCTTAATCATAAATGAGCTCTTAGAAGTCAGTAACAAAGAAATCAATATTACAAGGGAAGTGAAAATAAAAGAAACAGAGGAAAATGAAATAACACAAGTGACTAATAAGGCTATATGAAGATGATGTAGCTTAATATTAATAGATTAAAAAAGCACTTTATTTGTAATATTATATTATCAGTGATTAAAAATACTAATATCTAATGTTTGCAGAGTTCTAGTTCATAGGAACACTCAAACATTGGGAAAATTTACTCCAGTTATGGGAAACTTTCCCAAAATGTAGATTTTTGCATATACTTTGCCCCAGCAGTTCCAATTTACAGCAATTATTCTAACAAAGTAGTTGGATAGATTCAAATTTATATAAGCACGTTCACTGTATAGAAAATCTGTGGCTAATATATCATCCCCCCCAAAACTACTTATGTATCAATTTGTTTATTAAAAAGATAGATCAGGGAGTAGAATTTAGAAAGAAAAAAGGCACAAAATTCTATGTCCTTTGAATTCTTGAAAAAGATCATTGTTAATGATTCAGTTTTAAATTTACCCTCTGATAAGTGAAAATTATAAATATATGCACTTCATACTTATGAAAGCACTGAGACGAAGCCCTTTTAATTCCACTATCCTGAGCTTCTTTGTGCAATGTCTCAGTCATTCCAGCTCCTGACATTTAGCTCAATGGCAACAGTGAAAACAATCATCGTGCCTAGTTAAAATTCACTTCGGTGGTACTCTTTAGGTCACTTTCCAAAAATGAGTTTTCTCAGTCTAGTTTTTTTGATCTGCAAGGAGTGTCCACTGCAACACATGTAAATGAGGAGTCTCTGTACATTATGAAGACTATGTTTTGGCTTTGGTGAAGCTGGTGATAGAAATAAAGGCTAAGTTCCTTTTTGGTCATCACAGTCATACTGCCAAGGCAATGAAGAACACTTGGATGAGAATACAGCAACAGATCATTCATTCGCTGATGGCAGGTATCATTCTTGGTATTAAAAACAAAGATGACAAAAGTGTCCCTTCTTGGAACCGTCACCTCCTATGGTTTGCAGTCAAGGCATATAAATTAAGGGATTTCACAGGAAGGGGGAAGGTCCTGATGATGTCATCTGTACTCAGGTTAGCAGCAAATATGTCCTTCTATCATCCTGATCGCCTCAAATTCCATCTTCTGCCTCCTTTCCTTGGGTAATACGATACTCTCTATTTCACTGTAAGACTCTGCTGCACTAATGTCTAAATCACATGCTCTTCATGAGAGCATTCAAAAACGATTCATATGGCCACCGGGAATAAAAAGTTGGATACACCAGCCTGGTGGTCCCACAATGTTGATGAGCAAAGACGAAGACGAGCACAAATTGGTTTCATCTTTAAAATTTCCTTTGTTGTTTAAATGTTCATTTTTGAAATACCTTTTTAAAATTTCAGATGCAGAAAGTAGAAGCAGCCCTTCTATTCTCATTTCTCTGTATAGGACTGCTAAAACTTTGCCATGTTCTTCCAGACAATTTTCTCTTCATATAAATCATATATTCATGCTAGACTTTGTCTTACAGCAATACAAAAAATATGTACATATACATACTTTTAATTTTTACCCATGTGTAAAAAAATTTCAGCTAGAATGTTAAAATAATCACCATTCTCATAACACTAAGAACTATTAACTGTCAGAATTATGTCATTCCCTATGTATAATTCATATTTTTGTAATTAACCATTAACATTTCAGTTAGAAAAACTACAGGCAAATGCATACACCTTTGTAAACAGGCAGTTAGTTGATATTTGTAGAAAAATGACATAATTTTAAATATCAATTCAAAAGACTACAAAACACTTCCATAGCAGTATATTTTTTCAGTATTAGAATTACATTCACGTTGCACTAATTGATATCCCTAGAGTGCTAGCATCCAGATTGTCTGGTTTACCTATAAGAGATTAATTTACATATCAGGAAGATCTGTATAAAACTGGGGACAGCATCTTCCATTCATTTCTCTGTTGTATAACTATGACCCATCAATCTAGACAGCACTCTGAAGTACAGAAATGAGGAAGATACGATATATTATCTCTTTTAATGATGGGAAAAATGAGAAATCTAAAATCTTAAGAGGTATCTGGGAGACTTCAGATTATCTGTTTATAATCTTTTCTAATATATATAACCGAACGTATGTCTTTCCGTTAATTTTCTACCGAATGTTTAAAGAGAGGTCTATTTAAAATAAAATCCACTAGAAATGAATATTTCTGTTTATGACTTACTAAACTTTCTTTATAAGACTGGCTATTATTCTTTACCTCGAACGTGTTGGGTTTTTTTGTTTTTTTTTTGTACTTTTTTCCAAACACAATTGGTCTCATATAAGCAAAGTTATTTAATGATTTATAACATTGGAGATCAATTTTGATTTATACAAAACCTCTATTTTTTAAAGGCCATATAAATCAAATTTCATAAAGGAAATTCATTTGAAATGCTTAGTAGATATTTTCCTGGGCATGAAGAATTACTTGCTTATAAGGATATTTTACTATTTGTGTATGAGTTAGATACTTAACCTGTAACATTTGTCTTCCAGAGAAAGTCTTCCCTGGGTTGAAATATTTCATTGCTAATCTTGTCTTTTATGTGTGCAGTAAGAATTACCAGCACATCTTTCCTGGAATGTGGCACATAATTGATAATTACTGTTCCGTTTCTTCCTCCCCAGGCAAGTGAGTTACTATCTAATACCCAGAGCAAGGGGGCCAAAGGCAGGAGTCCTCTGGTACTGATGCCTAGTGGAGTAAGCCACAGTGACACATCGCTACTATACCACATGAAGACATCACTATTTATTTATTTTAAAGATGGTTATAGCAAGATTAGATGAAGAAACACTTTTCTTAAAGCATTAGGAGAGTGGAGATTACACTTAACATTTTATAAAAATCTTCATCAGGATAATTTGAAGAAAAGATGCTCAAAAACAAAGTACCCCAATCTCTTTAATACATTGTACT
The DNA here is from genome assembly GCA_004363605.1 of Indri indri. Taxonomy (NCBI): domain Eukaryota; kingdom Metazoa; phylum Chordata; class Mammalia; order Primates; family Indriidae; genus Indri; species Indri indri. Next base: position 41,243 of record RJWJ010002239.1, read on the forward strand.
TTCTCCTTGACTATTTAACCAATGCAGATGGACCCCAAAAATATTTTTGCTTCTATCTGAATCTTCGTAAGAAAATTTATATTTAAAAACACTAAAATCATATTTTTCCATCACCTACAATTAAATGTTTAGCTCATGGCTGTAGTTTAATTAAATGATATGTCTTTCACCAATGGAAATATAGTGTACTATATGCTCTGTTAATTTTTTTCTCCTAATACCTTATAGACGGCCATCCCTAGTACAACCCACATACACTTTTCTGATATTACTGATGCGTTTTTCATGACCTTTTGGTTGAGATTTGTGTGGTAGAGTACTGAGTGGAATTTGTGTGACCACATCAACTGAAGAGTAGGTATTATTCCTGGCCTTGGATCTGTTAACCCAAGTTAATCATAATCACTTACAGAAGAAAACAGTTTTGCCATAGCAAGCAGTTTTGGGTTTTCTTTTTCCAAATGAGAGAAAATCGATGTAATGCTCTTTACATTGGTTTTTACAGAAAAGCGTAAGATCTGTTTACCTGGTTGAAATTCAAATTGTTTTATTATGGTGTCAATTCTTTGGTTTTGGCAGCACTTCTAAAGTGTCTATTCACAAAAAGACTCCCATAGTGAATGAATGCTAGTGTTGACACCACCTAACAAGCGGGGATTATGTGTTTACAGAAGAAGTAATATGATAGGTCAAGTATAAGAGGCACTTCTCAGGAGCACTTCAGCACATAATGAGTGACTGACTAGCAAGTGCGGAGCTGCCACTCTCCGGCTTCCAGTCCGTGTTGATGCCTGCCTCTCTTCTCCAAAGCTCTCTTGATCATGTTCAGCTGCTCTGTTCTCATGTGGGGAATAATAGTAGAGTAAAGCTGCTTTTCTGTCTCATTTTTCTTGCTAATTTACACATTCAAGCCATTTTTTTGTTTGCTACCCTTATTTGCTATTCCCTTTTGTCAAGGCACTGTTCTCTTTTCTGCCTCGGGCAGAAGAACTAATTTGAGCTTCTATAATTACTTCATGTTTTACACCTGTCTGCATATCACGCACCCCCTTGTCTCTGTACTTAAGCTGTATATTTCCTCGCAGAGAAGCTAGTTTTCATATACAAGGACTCCTAAGTTTCTCCCCTCAGACTTCCTGCAGAAGAAACACAATGAAACTGTTGCGATATCCTCAGCAATGCGGCTGACCTTCGCAGTTCATGAAGGACAAATGAACGCTGTCTGCTCAGAGAGTTCGTGTTAAGACATTGTTGGGCAGAGAGCCTGAGCTTTGTTCCTCGTGAATGAGGCAATGGTTGTAGTCATTTTAAAATCATTAAGACTCTGAATGCACGGTCTCATTCCGCCGTGTTTGCTCTACAGCTGCTCTTCTGCTTTAATAGCAGCTTATTAAATTTGGGTCAAGCATGCTCTGAAGAGTATCACAATGAAGAAACTGTTCTGAAAGTTACCTGTTTAAAAAAGGCAATTGATTAGATTTTTAACTTAAGTGACAGCTGCAATTCATTGCCTATTCTTTGTGATGTCCTGCAGCCCGCGCAGCCTTTTGTAATTTGGGCTTCGTTTTGTAAGAGCTTTCCTGAATAATCTAGGGTTGCTTTCCACTCAGAGCCTGCTTCAATCCAATTAGAAGTTTAACAAGGGTCAAATTAAGGAGACTTTGCACTTCATGTTTGCATCATTAGCCGTAAGACTGTTAATGTGAGCGCATGACTGTGTGTCAGGGAAGAGGGGGAAAGGCTGCGGGATGGGACAGACGCGAAGCTGTCATCCACCGTGTGGTGTGCCCCTTCCCTGACGGAGGCTCAGCAGGCTAGCAACAACATTTCCAGTTGTCTTTTGGGGTTGTTGCCTCATCGGATCAGCTGGTATATAGTTCTTTGGAGGTTACAGGTGCTAGCTGGGGCTGATAAAGAAAAGTGTGGGTTTTGCCTACTCTTTTCTTTTCTGGTAGCCTATTGTGATTGGACGAATGACTGGGAAGACATGAAGTTGAAACCTCTTGAGCATTCATTATTTTTGATGAGATGACAAGTATCCAGGTTCATGTTCTCACTCCTTGTGCTCTTTCCTGCTTCTTTCTTAAAAATAAAAAAAATTGTTTATGCTGTAAAATGTTATCATAGGAAGGGGCAACTAATTTTTTTAGGGGAAAAGTTTTTAGAGGCCTTGCAAAGATCAGTTCACCCGACATTCAAGAAAACAAAGAGGCCGTGGTAGTATTTTCAGAATTGCATTACTTAGAATACAATTTTGTTTCATTTCGTCCAGACCATCAAGTTACATTTATATTTGTTAATGTGCTTTAGGTATATTATGCCACTGTTTAAAGAAAATGACCTATTTCCAAAAAGAAAAGACGACAAAATTCTGCTAATCGGCGCCTCCGTGCGTGGGATATTGCTAGAGAACTGTTGCTGTGCCCCTTGAGCAAAGCTTTGTGCTGCTACATACAAAGTAAAGATTTATCTAAAAATAACACTTTCATTGTTCCTTTCTTACCTCCTCAACCCATTAATAGGTACTTTAGTATCATGAGAGTTTTCATAGTTTAATCCCTTTTCAAAAGCTTTTCAGAATAAAAGCTCTAAATGGTCCTCAGTATTAATTTGATGTGACTTCTGTACAATATGGTTTAAAACTCTCTGAAGCACATTTTTACCGCTTACCCTTTTTCAGCGGAACTACGTGTGGAAAACACCAGCTAAATGTTTAGTGGAGTCTCGAATGTAAGCCATTTTTGTTGCTTTCTAATAACATAGATTTCCAGTTTTAAAAATTATTGTCACTGAGAAATAACTGTTAATCTTCAAGAATATGATTTGGGTTCTCCATTCTTTTAAATGTAAATGTCTTCTTACTATTGATATTTTTCAAAGCTGTTTTTTTAGTCTCTGCTTTGTTAAGAATTAAGAGCCAGTAATAAAGTCAGCCTCGTAGATAATAATCAGGCTTAGTTACATGCACTCGGTTACTTCTTCATTTATATTTAGACCACTGTGGCTTCGAACACAAGAGCTTCCAGCACTAATAACCCACTTCACCTTTTTCATGTGCTTTGCTGCTTCTGAATACACATCTATCTTTTAAAATTAACATACAGTAAATGTAATTCCTGCTTTCTACAGATCATTTAATACTGACCCTACAGATTCCATGCCAAGTTCCGTTTCCTCAACTTCTCACACAACTAGAAAGCCTTCAACATGAGGGGAGAAAAACCCTGATTACTTCTTTTAAATTTCAGATTTCTTCTCTGAATTTCAATGTTCACGTTTTCCAAGGGGAAGTATGTGCACACACATGCCACGCGTGCATGTGAATATATGCATGTGAACATCTTTCCACAGTGAGAAAGGCATTCATTTATTTTAAAAAATATTTTTGACACACCTGCTAGTGCAAGAGACTGAGCCAGTGGAACAGTAGAGAGAGTTCAAACAATACCGCCATGCCCGCCGGAGCTTAGTGGAATGGGGAGACAGGCAGAAATCAAATAAGCACACAGATCAGTGTAAACTTACAACTGTGAGTGCGCTCTCATCAGGGAATGCGATCTGGTCAGCAAGTCCAGGGACAGTTTTCCTGAGCAAGTGACTTTGGGCTGACCTGTTGAAGACATCTTGCTATAAAAAATTCCTATTTATTTTCTAAGAAACTGAAGATATTTCACATATGCTTTGGGCTCAACATTTACAGACATAATGAAACTTTGTACTGATAACATATTAAGTAAGAGAACATGTAGGAAAAGGCATCTGGAAAGAGACATAATTACAATTTCACAGGAAAGTTTCAGGCTTAGTTTTAGGCAAGGTTCATACACAGGGAATAAGTTAGTGACTTCTGAAACTTTTTTTTCTTGGTTACATTTTCTCTGACTTTTTTCTTTTCTTCCTTCCACAAAGTTTATTCCATGATTGATCTGCTTACCATGTGGAAGCAGATTGGAATCTTCCAGTGCTGAATCAACAGTATGCTGGAACCAGCTCCTCTGGGGGGCCTGTGAGAACTGCACACTTAGTGACATTACTTTGGTAGCCTGAAATCCGACATGGAGGGAGGGATTTATGCAACAGAAATTGATAAACCCCACAAATTAGCCTTACCACCCCTCCCCACCACCACCAAGTAGTATAGCAGCACACCCTTGGTTATGTCTGATACAGTACGTAGGATTCGGGCCTACAAATAGATTTGGGAAAAGAGTCTCTCAACTCTCACAGATTTCTTCCATTGCTCTATGGAAGCTGGGAATGGAAATTAGAAAACATAAAATAAAGTTTTATGTTATTTTTCTATTAATTATTTTAAATTTTATGAGCAAATAAAGCAGTTAAAGTTGGTTTCCTCAATGTATAAAGATTTAACTAATGATGTCATTTACCTTTTAAGATAATAACGCTTCCTCATGGATTAAATGATGATTCTCTTTTGTAAATGATTGTCTTTTGCATGTAAATGTTTACTGGTTTCCAATATAATCATAGACAATATAAATTTGAAAGTGTGTTTTTAGACTGCACACTAATGACCTTTATCAATCAGTATTTTGTTTCGTATAATGAGTCAAATTTTATTCAGTTATTGTTTTTTCTGAATATAGTAATACTTGCCAAATATTAAAATTTAGCCAATATACAATAATACAAAAAAATTAAAATTACACATAATCTAACAACCCAGAGATAAAAATTAACATTTATAATACCATACTTTTTAATATATTTGTGCACATATAGGCAGACATATTTTTATAGAGCATAGTATGTAGATTATTTCATAATCTTTTGTATACAAGCATATTTCTATATCAATAGTTATTGATCTACATCATTCTTTTTATTGGCTACATAATATTTCAATGTATGGATACAATATAATAACCAATCACCTATAGATAAACTTGTTTTACATTTTTTCTTTATTTTAAATGATGTATAATTTTTTGAATACCTTTTTGTATACTTGTTCACCTATTTCCTTAGGATGCATTTCTAAAGGTAGAATTGCTGGTATTGCAAATTCATGGTTTATTTTATTTTGTTTTTGATGCTTTTATACAAACTGCTTTTCAAATTTCCCTCCAGAAATTTTATGCCAATGTATACAGTAGCATATGAGACTATTTATGCCATTGTTCCTTTGTCAACATGGGTATTATCATTCCTACTTATTTTTGTTAACCTGATTAATTGATCATCAAAACAGTTTTAATGAGTATAATTAAAAATCTTCATTTCTTCTTACTTTATACCTTGTAAGCTTAAAATTGTCTTAGTACAGTAAAATGTTAATGTGTTGTCCGATTTTGATGGTTCTCTCAGAGAAACGAACAAGAACTGATTTAAAATGTGCAAAATTTAAGTAAAGGAATGAGAATACAGTTTTAGGTTAAAGAGCTGGTAAGATGTATATTATAATTATGCTTTCTAGGAAGAACGCAACCAATATGAATATTCATTAACAGTTGGAAATGGAGATATTTCACATTCTTTATCTCCAATCATGAATGAATATTTGTTGTAGAAGAAACATTTTGGATTATAAAAATCAGAGTGTGGAACATCCCTACTATAGAATTTTCCCAGCTAATTGAAGTTAAAAACAACAAAACGACGAGAAACACTGTGCAATCCAAGCAAAGCATATGTGTAGCAAAATTTGGCCTACAGCCTGCCACCTTACACAAAAGGCACTGCGGCTTTCTTCCTGAGTAAAATAATATACATCTTTTTTTTAATTTATTTTTTTTTATTGTTTGTTATTACAGGGGTACAGATGTTTAGGTTACGTATGTTGCCCTTGCTCCCCCTTCCCCCCAAGTCCCAATTTCAAGCATGTCCATCTCTCGGATGGTGCACATTGCACTCTTTGTGTATGCATATATCCATCCCGGATATATGCAAAATAATATACGTCTTACCAGTTCTTAACTAAATCTGTTCCCCCTCCTTTCCCTGAAACTTCAGAAAGCTTCAGATACACTCTCTCTCTCTCTCACACACACACACACACACACACACACACACACACACTTTTCCTCCTAAATATAACTATTCCGAAAATATTTCTCTAACATTGCTGGAGCTAAATAGCACCTAGCCCTTTAGGCTGAGCATACACAATGTGGAGGTTGCCACAGTTCGGACCACTTGCTAGTGTCTGATACTCATCCCCACTTCACTCATTGACTTTGCCTTACTTTATCTGCAATTGCTAATTTTGAGTATGTTGAGAAAAAAGATAAAAATCTTTTCATTGATGTTTCATTTTTAAATGAGATGTTGCTTATTTTTCAGTACTAATTATAAATTTTACTATCATCTGAACATCATTTTTATCTCAGTAAATTACTGGTTTGTATTAATTTACTTTTTAAAGTAAGTCATATAAAGTAAATATATATAATTTTAAACAATGTTGGAAGAAATCAGAATTCAAAACATTTGTAAAAGTTACTTCCACAAAGAGACTATGCCATCACCATACAAAGTTTATATTTGTGTACAAAGTTTATATATGTGGAAAAATAAGGAGTTGAAGGGTAAATAATAAAACTGGAGTATTTAAACAACGAAAACTAAGTGATAATACCTCCAGTTCAGAATTCTTATATTTCTCACTTACAATTCGGAAATTCCAGAATACATTGTTTTGGGATAATTGAAATTTTAGATTAACCACAGAGCATACATAGTGAGCTAGTCTTTAAGTACCAAAGGTCAAAGGCCAAATTTCTACCACTGAAATATTAGTTAGCTATTTCTCAGTCTAACTCAAACCCTCTATATCTATTATCAACTAAATTTTTTAAATGCCGGTTTTACCTAAATGTTTGGATTCATATGGACATGATAAGCAGGATTCTAAATAAGAGTATATGTTTTATTTAGATGCTAATCTTCTTGAATTCAATTTAATTTCAAATTTAAATAACTGATAAGTTTGAGAAATCAAATTCTTGTAATCATTTAACACCAGATCCATATTAATTCATCAAATTGTCTTATATATTTCTAATTTCATCTATTACATTTATTTCTGATTTATTATTATTTATGGCAGTCGTTTAAATGCTAAGAAAGATTTTGTTAGATTTATAAGTCCACCTTATTAGGTTTTTGAAGTGGTTGAGGAATAAAATATATTAATTTAGCAAGAGTAATTTGAAATTCTTGCAGAGAACTATGATATCAAAATACTACAGTTAAAATAACCCAGGTTTCCAAGTTAGCCAAACTTGGAGATAAAGCCACTTAACTTTTTGGATTTCCAGTTTCCTCATCCAAAAACTGGGACTATTAAGACCTTTACTCATTAGAACCTCATCAGATCTTTGGAAGGTTTAGGTAATAGGTAAGGACTAGGAAATGCCCAGGACCCAATAACCTTTAGTGTTCTGCCCCTCACTCATTCCGTGCAACACAGTCAAAAGATAAATCCTAGGTGGATCACCTCATACATTTTTAGAGTTAGAATTTGTGATACATTATTTCATTCCAATTCTTCAACATAAATAAGGCCCTGAAATGACTTGTCACAAGTCATACAACTAGTTAGAAGAGCAGCCTGGCTCTTTTGATTCCTAGGTCCGTGTCCTTAACTCCAAACCATTTGTCAAATTATAAAACCACTGCCGTGGAATTAGAAGGAACTTTATAAGTCATCTTGTCTAATTGCATATTGCAGTACTCCCTTCTTGAACATCCCTTTTAATATCCATCCATCCATTTTGAATGTTAACAGCAATAAGGATCTTCTAGCACTTTTCCCCCCTTGGAGCTATCTCCAGTGACTTCTTCCTTAATCTCTTAAATCCACTCAATTTAGGCTTTGCTTCCAACACTTCTCTGAAATTGCTTTTGTCAAAGTCACCAATGACCTCCATTTTGCAAAATCTGCAGGTCAATCTCCATTCTATCTACGTAATTTATCACACCCTTATCCTGAGTCACCCTCTGGTCTCCCCTTCCAGTACACCATACTCCTGTTCTCCTACCTCTCTCACTTCCCCTTTTCACTCTCCTTTGCCAAATCCTCTTCTCCCCAACCACCTAACATTAGAATGCCCCAAAGCTCAGTTCTTGGACCTTTTTTTCTTTTTACAATTATTCCTTTGGTAATCTCATTCAGTCTCGTGGCTTTAAATATCATCTGTATACTGAAAACTCCAAAATTTATATTTCTAGCCTGAACTTCAGGTTCTTATATTCAAAATGCCTACCTGGCACTTCTGCTTGAGTGCCTAATAGATAAATCAGACTTACTGTGTCCAATTCTGAACTCCTATTTTCCTTTTCTTCTGCCCTCCCCAACCGTCCCCACCCCAGAAATTACACATTCTTATCAAAGTTCCTTGCAACTACATCAATCCAATTGTTAATGCCAAAACCTTGCACTTATCCTTGACTCCTCTCTCTGTCATACCTCATGCCTTTGTCCCTTAGCAAATCATATCACCTCTACTTCAAAACATGTCCAGAATTTTACCACTTGTTACTATTTCTGCAGATACACATGGGCCAGCCTCTTTTGGGTATTCTTTAATTTTAAGTGCACCTCTCACAGTGTAGTACTCAGAAATGGCATGATTTAACATACTGCAATAGAATTGCTATATCCTTTTTCCATCATAATAAGTCAACCTAGGATTGCAAGAATAATTTTAGTAGTTATATTACAGTGTTAATTAGAATCAACTAAAACTCCAATATCTCTTTCTGTATTAGTTGTTCCTTGATAGGTAAGCCCATCTAAAATAACTAAGTGACCATCACTTGTTGAGCAGCTACGTACAAAACTTTGTTTCATTATTACCACAACCCTTCAAGATAGGTATTATGATCTCAATTGGCAGATGAGAAAATAGAGGCTCAGAAAAGTAAAGTAATTTGCTTAAGATCACAGAGCTAAAAATTAGTAGAACTGACAGTAAAATTCAGACCTGTCTAACTTTAAAGCCCATTCTCGGACCACTACCTATGAAAGCCTGGAGATGAGAAAGAACATGATACATTCAAGAATTTCAGATATGTTTAGTATACTGGGAGGGTGTACTGGGTAGGACACTGGCAAGATTCAGACTAGAGAGGGTAGTGCCCAGTTTTGAGGGCGATTATAAACGTATTTGAGGAGTTTATATTTTACTGCCAACCATTGGGAAGGGGAAGCTGTTACAGATTTACTTTTCTAATTAACGATTAGTCTGACATTAGTAGGAAGAACAAATTGGATGACAACAATGCTGAAAAGAGTTTTTGGTGGATGGATTTGGTAGATTTCAGGAGTAAAGTGACTAGAACTTGGGAACTGATTGGATGTGGGAGGTGAGAGAGAGGATGACTCCCAGGTTTCTGGCAAGGTGGTGATGACATTCTCTGAGAGTGAGCATTGGAGGGAACTAACATTGGGATGGGTATAGACAATGCAAGAACTTTGGTTTTAGAAATAGTAAAAAATGCATGGAGACATGTATGTGGTAATGCTGGAAGGACATTTGAATATATGGCTCTAGGCTCAGGGAAGTGGAGGTCTCAGCTGCAGGTAATTCTGTGAGACATCAGAATATGGTGGTAACTAAAGACAAGGAACTGGGTGAGCTGAACGGAGGACTGTCTTGAGAGCCCCTAGCTAAACTGGAGTTCTACTACCAAAACAGCTAGCAGCCTTTCCCTAATGGGAAATGAAGCGGAGCTGGATGTTAGTGCTTATAGTGTGCCTTTCAGTGCGTACTGCTTTTACCTGGCGGACGGCCTAATGCCTAGTTATCTGACCCACCACCAGGTAGTCCTCACAAGGGAAACTGCTTATACTGGCACATGCCCTTGTGGCTCTTGTATGACCAATGTCCAGTTTATACCTGCCTGACCATCGCTCTGGGGCTGGGAGCCCAACTTTGAATTCTTCTCGGCATCTTAGGGAAAACCCAGCATAGGGTACCCCATGATTCTTCACAGATTCAATACACCACCACGATAGGACATAAGTTCAGGGATTTATTACTAACAGATACTGGGGCAGGTACGGTACAAGAAGTTAAGAGGGCAGTGCTCTGTCCCTGGTTCATGTGAGGCAGCAATGAAGAGTCAGGAGAGAGAGAGAAGGAGAGACAGACAGGCAGACATAATGGCAACTAGCAGTATATATAAGGGAATAGGGGGTTAGTTTAAGTTCATGGGCAAATGCCTGAATGGTCCATTCAAAGGAAATGGTGAGAAAACTGGGATCCCAGTCTACTAGGCCAGAGAATGGCCTCTAAGTTCTTATATTTGGCCACCAGCATGAGCCATTCGAGTGTGGTGTTCTACTTCAAATGCTTTTGCTGTTTCATTCTCTGTTACAAGGATGCCAATCTTTTAAAGACAGAAAAGAAAAGAGGTGTGCACAAAGAGCATTTAAGAGAGCCAGTGAAAAAAAATCAGGAGAGTGGAGCGGAAGTCAAGAAAAGAGTTTTAGGAAGGATGACTGGTCAACAGTGCCAGATATGAAGGGGTCAGCTAGACAGGAACTGAAAATGTTCATTGACTTTAATGAGGAGATAATCAGTCACTATGGAAAGAGTTGTTCCAGCAAATTGTGAAGGCTTTCATGACATCATATATTTTTATTTTTCAAGATGAAGAGAAGACTTCATTCAAATTTATTAAATTTCATCTTGAAGACTTCAAACTACGTTCTGTCTCATGATTTTGGATGTCAAAAGATCTGACCTAAATATGGAATTCTATTGGGGATTTTTCCCTTTTAGCCACTCAAATATTTATTGTTTATTCTAAACATGCTTTTGAAAACATTTGAAGTGAATTTACACCAGAGGTGACTCCAGAATTTCTATGTAGAGGAAATTAAGATTGCGAGGTCAAAGGGGAGTTGAAAGCGCAATCCATGAGACTTGTCTTAAAGCTGTGTTTCGTGCCCTATGATAGAGATCAATAAAGACAGCAATGCATTCTGGAGAGGTTCTTATTCACAAATTACATAGGTCTGAGGAAGTACACATGCAGCCTCACACAACCACTCCTTCTCCCGTCATGCTCGACATGACTATGAATTTGTGTAGCACCCATGGCATGCAAATAATATAAATACTTCAGTGTCCGTTTCATATTCTGACTTATTTTTTCAACTCTGTTGTCCTGCCTCTCCAGGTAGAAGTCATCCTCCTCAGAGTGTAAACATTAACACCCAGGGTCTGCCAGGTCCCCTACACCAGGGCATGTGGGAATGATGTTTAGCCAGTGTGAGTACTGAGCTTTGTACAGTGTCACATGTGACTGTTCTTTGATGCTGAGAAAAAGAAACTAACAAAAATGAAGGAAACAAGATAAAAGAGGGAAGAAGGAAGCATTTGCTGAGCATCTGCTAGGTGCTGAACATTATGCTAGAAACTTCCATGTATAGTATCTCATTTAGTCCTTGCAACTTTGTTAGCTACTCATTTTACAGTTGAGACAACTGGGGCTTGGGAAGGTCCAGTAAGACTAGTAACTTACCTAAAAGGTATATAAGAAGTAAGAAATAAAGCTGATTCTGGAATCTCTGTAATCTAGAGATTCTGGCCCTTGAGGCCTTAAGAATGTGCAGGACTCTTGCCACCACACTTGTGCCATCTTTCTGGGAAGTTAGTTTTCCTCATTCTTAAATCTCAGTCCCATTACGACTTCTTAATGGATTTTCACATAACATAGTAATAAATGAAAAATGGTAAAATAATAAAATACAATGGATTATATATGCACAGTTCAAGTTTCCTATTGAAGGAAATGTGTGTTTCTTTTGAAATAATTGTGGTCAATTTAAATATCGGCAATCCCAGGTAAATACCTAAAAACTTGATGTATCTCTGAAAGTCTTTGTTAATACTGAGATGTATTTATTTATACAGTCAATCTGCAATTGCCAATGACTACAGCATGGAAGGCACTGTTCAGATTGCTGTGGAATACCTATGTTATTCTTTGCGTAAAATGACTAGAACTTAAAGAATTTGTAACCACATAGGACTTTTAAAATATTGTATTTATTGATGATTATCAAGATATAATAGTTTTCTCTAATTATGTCTCAGGACACTTAAATACTTTAAGTTAACTTAAACCTACAGCGAAATATTAAGTACAGAGGCTATTTACAGATTTTACGAGCAAGAAGCACATTTGACAACAAAAGAAAAAATATTTAACCAGCATAATAATTATTGGGTTTGTTATCCATGCATCCAGACTCTTTAAACTCTCATCAGAAATTGATCGCAATGTATATATTTATAGTATTCTAATGCAATTGAATATCTCTGTATACATGCACTTGGCAATGGTAATCAAATATATCGTCATTTATAAGACAATATTAAAGTGTACTGCCTATCATACTGCCTATTTTAATATACTCTTGAGAGAAGTTATATCATTTTTTAATTTTGTAACTTCTACGGAGAGATACTCTTTAGATTATTTCATACCTTGCTATTTGAAGTATATGAAAAGTTATGTATTGTTAATATAGCAATTGCCTTGTTTAGTTGTCTAAGAGTACTGTTTGCCAAGAATTACTCTAGAAAGGTGACTAAAAAGTGTAGTTTGAAATGGCATCATCTGTGAATCCCTTTACTGGAAGTTTTTTTAATGCCCAATGTAGACATTTTGATATTTATAATTGCCTCTACTTTGCTTGTTTGTTTGAAGAATTTTATGGCTATTAGCTACGGAGTGAAAATTTGGAGGTATATCTCCTCTCATCCTGTGCATTAGAGAGGACTCAGACCTGTTTTCCCAAATGAATCTTAGCCCTGCTCCTGGTTTGCCATAGCAGAAATGGAATGGTCTTCTCTTCAGGAAGGCATTTTAAAAACCTCAATTTCCAAAAAAGCTTGTCAGACTCACCTTTGTCTTGACCTATCAGTGAAAGCTCATGGTTTTGCTTTTGGTTTCTAACACACATTAGTTGCACTACAGAACGTGACAGGAAGTAAAATTTTAAACACACAGCTGCCCAGTATCAAATAAAATCTAAGCTGAGTGAAACAGTATTTATAGAGGATCACCTGAAGGTCGAGGAACCCATTCATTCCTATATATTCCTAAATAGTCTATAGTCCTGGATTAAACCTGATGAGCAGAAGCTATGCATCTGGACCGTCATGTTGGCCCCTGCTCTGGTTAAGTTTCTTGGTTACATGGAATAGGCCTTATTCAAGTTAACTCAAGAAATAGAGGCTTTATTGTAAGGACATGGGTATATATGGTCTGGAATTTAAAAACTGAAGAACCGAATAAACCCTAAGGACCACCTGCTCTCTCTGTCCCTCTTTCCTAAACCTCTCAGTCTGCTCATCTCTGATGTTGTTTCCTTCTCTCTCAGCAGATAAGCTTCCTGCACTTACTCATAGCTTTGGTTCCCTCTTATTTTCAGTTTGCCGGAGTCCTGTCTTGCTCCCCTGGCCTCTCACTACATCGCAGCATTTCAGCTTCAGTTTCTACTGCCAACTACACAGTTCTTTGTGCATTTTCTATTCCCAGTTCTCTACAGAGAGAATCTGACTCACTGAGCTCACACTCTCCAGCCGGGCCAAACCACAGACTCTTGGCAACCTCTGGACGGGCTGCGTTGTTTCAGCCTGGAGGAGGTACCTCGTGGTCCTCAGAGGATGGCCCCTTCCACAAAAACTGTGGATGAGCCCGCTTCTGTCAGAAGGCAGGGGAGGGCTCTCTTGTACTACCTCTCTGTAGGATTGATTTTTCTAAGTTGTGTTTTGGGAAATGCTATTATATTTAATACATAAGCCTTGAAACTCAGTGTAACGATATCGTCGAAGACATTATTCATTACACTATGAGGTGCCCTTTTTTGAAAACCCCTGGCATAAATATATTTCTAGTTTTAGTATTAGGAATAATTGTAAAATTATTCCTGAACTGGTTTGTTTTTATCTTATTAACTCGGTAGTAAAATTATTACTTCTTTTTCAACATTGCCTATTGGGAGTTCACAAATTTGAGGCCCACACTCAAGAAGTTCAAATGACTCTATGGTATGTTTTTTAATTTTTATTATCAGCCTTATACCTGGATTCATTTTCTTTTGACCTTGTTTTTTCATATATTTCTAATCTGAATTATATTTTTCCTGTAAGTCATTTTATATCTTTTCAGAAGTAAGGTCTAGATATAAATTATATATATTATAACACACTCAGGAACATGTTAAAGGTTCTAGCTAGTTTTTAATTAAATGTGAGCTAATTTTAAAGAAATGGACAAATAATTTGAAAATATTAATGTTACATTTTTCTAAATTTATGTAATTTTAAATCATCCAGCTACTTTTTTTAAAACATAAAAATCCCACTGGGCTTAGAAATATCTTTCATAATAAAGTTTGAGATTAGAAAAGATTTTATTTCACATTAATCATTTTTTGACATAACTATTTGTAAAAAATTCTTGTCATAGCGAAGGTAAATTTATAATAAAATTAATACACATTTTAAATTGTTTTCACATAAACTGTATTTCTAGATAGCAGCCTCTACCCATCCAACAATAACATACTCCTAAAATTGTTTATTTTTTCCGCCAGACTCTACTTCTTGGCTACTCCTTTAAAAAAAAAAAAGAAACTGACATCAATTTTATATAAAAGAAGCCCTTGAGGTGGAAAGTTAGCGAGGACTGCATGGGTTTATAGCAGACAAAATGTCGCTTACATTTTGCTGCTCAGTAGTTTGATATACTCATTTGCTGATGTGAAATGACGAGGGCTTACAAAACAGGGTTTTGTTTTTTAGCTGCCTGTAGACCTAGTGGGGCCTAACAGAACCCAGTCAGCAGGTCATTAACTCTGGAGAAAACAGCTTGCATTAATATGCTCTAATCCGGTATAATTAGTCAAATTACTGCACGCCGACCAGCTTGTCATGTGTTGTCAGACTTGGCATGCACGCTGGGTTGCCTGGGTCCCTCTGGAATGCCACCCTCAATCAGAGAAAACTGCTCATTTGTAGTGATCTTGAACTCTTAATGGAAAAGCCTACAAAACAGTGGTCATAGAGGAACATTTATTAATTCTTTGAGTTAAAATATTTTTTCACCAAAAATAATTTAGTATTTTGGCGATTGAAATGGAATCTTTTCATTTCTCCTGTTTTCTGTATCTATGTAATATTCCAAGAGAAATTAACAAAATGAGCAAAAAAATAGCAGATGTAAAATAATTGCCAGTCGATCATCTATGGCTCCAGTATAAGAAAGTGTGCATTTGTAAGTGTTTGTGTATGTGTGGGTCTTTTTCCAGTAGGGTAAGAGGTTATTAAACTCTAAAAGGGCCACATTAGCATAAATTTACAAGAGCTCTTGCTCTGGAGGCATGATAAAAACCTGTGTTACCTTTGCATTAACACTGAATTGCTTGTTGTGCTTTTGGCAATGACAGATAAGTCAGTGTAATTCCCCATTGCAACAGAAATGATGCTCCAGATTCCAAACGCATCCCGAAGATGTCACTGACAATAATCTTCAAAGAACGGCCAGTGAAAGTGGGCTGTATGTTTGCAGGATGATATACTGCAAATGACAGGAAGAATTATGTGAGTGAAGACGAATCTGTAACATATTATTAAGCAATTTCACGAGAATAACAGGGATAAAAGGATAATGGATGAGGGTGTCATTATTACCTTCATGTAGAGGGAAAGCCAAAGCAAAGGTAGAGAGACAAGATTAATTGAGGATGGGTGAAGCATTCATTGCTCATCAGCTCTTTTGTACTCTTTGCTCCTGAAATTCCAGACTAGGGGGAAAAAAGGTGGTCAGAGCTGCATTTTAATGCATCTAGCAAGGAGTAGAAAACTGACAAGGCACTTTTTAGTCACCTCCCTTTTTATCAAAAAGCACATGATGACTGTTACCTTTTGACTGTTCCAAAGTCACAGCAAAAATCCAGCAGAATGTTTGTGTGCATAGCAGCTTTCATTATTAGTTATGCATTTAAAAACCAAAATTACAAAATTTCAAAATGCAATTTTTCCATGCATTGTCAAAATAATTGCTCTTTTAAAGTTAGTGATTCACATTCAGTGATGAAACATTTCAAAATCCATTATGTTATTATTTTGATTATTCTGAGATCATTAGGTCAAAAAGGCAATATATTTTATAATCACTTTTGACTCTTCTTTCCATTTTATAAGCACATTTCCCTTTCACGTAGCTGCCTATTTTATATACTAGTAAATATATTTTCCTTTCGTTAAATGAACGGTATGAGTAATTAAAAGTTTAAAATGCTAAAGTCTTCATTTATATGTTTTCCTTTTATTACCTGTTTCTTATAACTTCTCACTTGATCAATTATTCCAAAGCACATATTATATCACACACAATAAGATGCAATTATGGCAGCCACTGTTCTTCTGTTTGCAGAATAATAACACAGGTGTTTTGCTGGAATCTAAGAAACCTTTTGGGACATGAATTCCCTTCTGATTGTAATTCACTCCTGATATGGAGTTAACCTTAAATGTGGCAGAAACTTTAAAAATACATGTTTCTAGGTGCTGGGCTGGTAGGAAAATTACACAATCAAATTACAAACATACATATGTACCCAATGGAGATGCTCAGACTCAAGGATTATTTTGGGAACAAGAAGCCTACATTTCATCCTTGTCTACGTAGTGGGTCCATATATTCAGGAAAGGTAGGAAAGAGTTGCAGCTCAGGTGTCAGTAAGAGTTGAGAATCATGCAAGGTTGATATCCAGATAACAACCAATAGTTTAATGTGTACATATATATGCAGACATGCATAGCAGTAATACTATTAAATGTTACATGTATATACCACCTGGTTATGCTGTCTTTTTATTGTATTATAATTTGCACACTGTCTTTCTGTATACCTATCATATTTGATCCTTAATAGTCATTTGTTGATGAACAAAACTAGAATTCCTATTTCAGTTCTATAAATTTCTATTTCACTTCAAAAAACTAAATGAGTTTACCCAATTAACTTCATAGTAATTGATACTTCTAAGAATAAAACCATCTTTAGACACCTCATCCAATGCACTTTCCATTTGCTATTTGATTTTTAAATTTGTTATTCATGCCACATTCTGTTTTTTGATCTCTTACTAGTTTTGATATATGTCCTATTAATTATCTTAAATGTTTCTTCACTAAAGGAGCATCCTCTGCCTTAATGTTTTCTGTAGAGTAAGGGAAAAGAAGCTGACATTTTCCAAGTACTTAATATGTACCAGACACTATACTGGGCACGTTATATACATTATTTAACTTACCATTTACAACAGCTGTAAGTGAGTTAGGTATCATTATCGTCAAGTCACAAAAGAGGTAACGCATTCACAGATGTCGAATCATTTGTCCAAGCTCACAACTAGGAAGTGTCAGGGATGAAGATCTAAGTTTTGCTGGCTCCAAAGCTCATGTTCTTTCAAACACTACATACCCCTTTACTCTTGGCTGTATCATGCCTTACATATGCAGTCAAAATTTTACTGTCTTTTTACCTGTGTCCTGTATTTTAGATCTCCAAATGTCTAAATTCAGTGGTCTTTTTCTCTCCTCATATTCCTTGATTTCTACACAGCATCTGACACTGAACTTTGGAAATCCTAAACATGCTTCCCCGCTGTCTTTAAGTCTCCTCCACTGGCTGCTGTGCCTTCTGCTGCACCCTCAGTGTAGATTGTCCCATCCCCAAAAGTGTGTTCTTTCCATCACCCCAATTCTCTGCCATGGACATCTAATCTCTTTCCATGCTTTAAACTCTCACTGTATACGGATAATGCCAAATATCCCCTCATCCTGTCTTCCCTCTATAGGTCTGTATTCTTAGCTGCCTGCTCTCCTGAATAGCCTCTCAATAAGCTTTGCTTGCCTCAAACCAAACATAATTTTCCTGATTTCTTCTTCATGTCCCAGTTTTGAAAGATGCTGTTATTCTAATCTCCCAGGCCTTATTGCCAATTTGAATTATTTAGAAATTGTTTACCCCGACATTAAAAGCCTCTCCTAGTTGGAGTCCATCCTCCATCCCTTCTCCATCTTTTATAGATCAGCCATCCTTCAAGGCCCATGTTAGATGTCATCTTTAATAAGATGCTCCTAAACCAATCAAATGTATGTATTTTTCTCTTCTTTGAATCTCCAAACACTTAATTTGTACCTTCTACTTTGTAGTCTGTCTCATTATTTTCATAGTGTCATCTAACTTCCTTAGACAGGAAACATCTTGAGGGCGGGAACCATCGTATCTTATACATATACTGTTATATATTGCTTGTAACAACCTAACAAACTACTCAATATGTATTTGTCAAATTGAATTAAATCAAATTCTCTAACAATCTCAATCAAGTATTTTTAAAATATCATTTATTCCTGTACATGAAAAAGCTTTGACTTTCCTATGTTAAGATTTAATATTAACCTTTTGATTATTTATATATATTACTATTTATTACCGTAATAGTTACCATATCTTGAGCATGCACTTCCCTCGTGCCTTTGGTGGACCAGCCACTTTGTTAATCCTGGGTATGCAGAGTTGATTAAGCATGCTAACAGTCCTTTACAATTATATTTATGATATATGGAGATAATGGAAAAGGGAATTCTAGAACACTTTATTATATATTTAGATATATCAAAATCTTTATTAAATCCTTACACCACCCCTAAAATGTAGGTGTTGTTTATCACCATTTTACAAAGGTGGAAACAGACACTGAGAGTCAACAGTATTTATACCAAATCACAAAAGCAGTGAAGTGACAGAGCCAGAAATGGAAGTGAAGTTTATTCAGTGCCAGTGTCCATGCTTTTCCACTGTGCCACGTGACTCTGAATGTCCCCATCCTAGCAAATGGATGCTACATGACAGGAATTCTTGACTTTTACTCGTGTTTATCCATTTGCCTCGACTCAAAGAAGGCAGAAAGCATTAGCCGTAATTATGCCACATGATAAGTACAGCAGTATTGCTTATGAAACTTACAGAAAGCACACCCCTCACAGTTTTGTGAAAGGAGTGGAAATAACTTACTACTTTTGTGCACAAATGCCCCGTCAGGGTGAGCACACATGGTTGCCCCGCTTGGTAGACTAGTCATATGATTCCAACTAGTGATGTAATTTGGGTCAGAGAGAATGTGTCCTGCATCCCACTAAGCTTTCGGACGAGGTGGTAGGGTGGATGCTGTGGGATCCTCATAGACTGCACTCACATGACTGTTAGAGAGAAATTCTTAAGCTGTTGAAAGCTTGATAAGTCCAAATCAAGCATAGAAGATGGCAAACGAAGCAGAATTAGCTCATCTTTGCATTTAGCAAATTTCGATGCTCCATTGTGAAGGGAAGAAGTAAGCAAACATGAATAGATTGACCAACACAATTTTACTTAGCCTTACAAACAATCTTTCAAACTTGCTTGTTATGCCTACATTTCTTTTACTTTCTTTCTTTCTCTTTTTATTCCAAACTTCCCTTATCTATCAAGACTTCCTTTGTCTTCCCTTCACGTAAGCTGTTTTTAAATGCAGTTTTTGTTTTGGGGAAAAGTAGAAATTTTCTCTTGGTCTCACATAACCCAAATTTCAAAATTCAAGTCCACTAGAATCATACTCCTTCGTTTCAGATAATGTTAGGATTTTAGTTTTATTCAATTACTTGCATTTCTTAGATTATTCTAATGTTGTATTTCAACTTGTAAACTTTTAATGGGTGATCATTTAAGTCCTTTAACTTTTGCCCAGGCTAGAGTGCAGTGGCATCATCATAGTTCACTACAACCTCAAATTCCTGGACTCAAGCGATCCTCCTGCCTCAGCCTCCCTAGTAGCTGAGACTACAGTTGCACACCACCACCACGCCTAGCCAATTTTTCTATTTTCTTGTAAAGATGGGGTCTTGGTATGTTGCTCAGGCTGGTCTCAAACTCTTGGCCTCAAGTGATCCTCTGGCCTTGGCCTCCCAGTGTACTGGGATTATAGGTGTAAGCCACAGCACTCAACCAAAAATTTTTTATTGATACATAATAAGTATACCTATTTATTGGACACATGATATTTTAATATAAGCATACAATGTGTAATGATCAAATCAGGGTATTTAGGATATCCATCACTTCAAACATTTATCAATTCTTTGTGTTGGGAACATTTCAGATGTCCTCTTCTAGCTGTTTTGAAATATGCAATATATTATTGTTAACCTTATTCACCCTGCTGTGTTACTGAAGACTAGAACTTATTCCTTCTATTTAACTGTATGTTTGTACCCTTTAACCAACCTCTCTGTATCTTCCCCACCCACCTTCCCAGCCTCTGGTTAACTATGGTTCTATTCTCTAACTCCAGGAGATCAACTTTTATAGCTCCCACATGGGAGTGAGAGTATGCAATATTTGTTTTTCTGTGCCTGGCTTTGAAGAGCATAATTTAACCTGGTGATTTGATTAGGTGGAAGTCAAGCCTAAGGTGCCTAGTATCCCAATATCGATATAATCACCATGTATGATAATACTTCAGCGAAAAAAATGCATCAGGCTCTACCCTTGAGATGAGGCAACCATGTCTGTCCCTATACCAGTGAGATTGGAACATTTCTTCCCCTTAGCACCAGTGGCACTGAGGGCAGGAGTCTTTATAGGATGAGGGACTAGAGAGAGGTTGGAAGGGAAGATGTGCCAGTGGGGATGTGAGTGAGGAGTAAGTTAGGGTATTGGGGGTTATGAGAGCACAGTGCCAAGCAATCTGGGGCATCCTGCCAAAGAAACTTTCAGGGACACCAACCAAATGACCAATTATTTTGTTTTTTCCTGCCAGCATCAGGAACTGGTTCCCCAATCTCCCTCCGCCAATACTATTATAGATTACTTTTACCCTGAGTTTCTTTCCTTTTTAGTTCCACGTGGGGAAAGAACACGGTCTTCTATTTTCTTACAACTCTCTTCTCCCTTAAGTCCTTAAGTTCCCTCAAACTTCCATTGGAAAATTCTAAGAGTTTATATTGCTTCGATTTGAGAGATTGTTCTTGAAATTCATGATTTATTTATGACATACTATAAATCCAACTTTATTTTTTCCTAACAGATTTTTACTGATGAGGAAACTTTTGTTGAGGAAAATCCTTTTATTTATGTCCTCACATCTCTGCCTTGTCCATAGTGAAGAAGAACCTACTGCTCAAGTTTTGTTGTTCTTCCCATGGGAAGGAAATTGCTACTCTGATTTTCTAGAGTCTGAAGTATTCATGGGGCCATAAAAATTTACTCTTGGTAGGGTCAGTGTCGTGTTAATTTTTCAGTACTCCCATGAGGTTAGCACACCTGGACAGAACCTGATCCCCCAAGGTAGACTACCCAACCCGTTTTCTTCATTTTATTCTGCAGAGTCAGTAAGTTGAATAGGTCCCTCTGGGAGCCCAGCCAGATTTTTCCACACAGGGCTATCCAGGTATGTATAGCCAAGATCCCTTGTCATGCTGGGTGGTGGTGACCTTGTTCTGGCTTCGAATCCACACCGAATTCATCAATCCAAGTCTTGCCAGAATAGCCTTGAAGTGAGAGAGGATAGTATCAGCTATTGATTATTTTTTAAAAGTTCTTAGTTTTGCATCTGGTTATTATTCCTGTTGTACATTTTCTTAGTCAAAAACCCTGCAGGAAAAGGCAGAATATGAAAGGATTTAAGCAGCAAAATTCCACCCACAAGTTCTAGTCCTGATTTATTTATTATCACAAGTATGAACTTTCAAGTATCATTTGGTCGCAAGAAATAGAACTCAAGCTAGCTTAATTTAAAAGATCGTTTATTTTTAGCAATTAGGTATAGTTCCTGGAATCCAGTGACCTGAGTAGAGACTGGAACTGAGGATTGGAGACCATGTGTCTAGATTTCTCCCTTTCTAGGCCACGTGGTCTCCTGTGTCTGCTTCTGCTTCATTGTTGTTTCTCTTCACAGATGAGATTACCCTGAATCTCCCTGCTCAAAACCCCAAAGTAGTCACTGCAACTCACTATAATTTTATCATTGCTGCTCTATTACCAACGAAAGTTCCAATTTCAAATTGCAAGGAGAGGGCATTTGATTAGTTAGCCTCTGCAGTCCGCTGTGGCTAGGGAGGAGGGACACACCTCTGAGAGTGTGGGGAGACTTCTCTGAGAAAAGGGGTATGCATGGGACATACACTCCACAAACAACTCTCTCCTTTAGCTGTTTTGGCACTTCCTTCTCTCAGTAGACTATTCAGGAAGAAAGAAGGAATGCCAAACCCAGCTTGGAGGACGATGAGAGGTTTCTCAAAGATGAACTAGTCCACAGTCAGTCAGTCAGAGGGGAGCAGGACATCCTGTACTAATGTGAGGAGCAGTGGGTGCAAAAGCACGGGGGGGGGAGTGCAAAATGCAGGGGGGCTCCTGAGAACAGCAGGGATTCCCCGAGTGTGGAACAGCGGCATGAGGAGCGCCCAGAGCTGGACGCCGGCGACGTCGGCAGCAGCGGGTAGTGGGATGCCAGATTGGAGTCAGATATTTACTACGGATTTGTCTTTTTTGTCTTTTCAAAGAACCAGTTTTTAGATTTTTTAATTTTCTAATGATTTTATTTTTATTTTAGCTATATTTCCTTCATTCTGCCTTTTTCCTTTTATATGTTTTTCTATTATATTGGCATTCTATTTTCATCATATTCCCTGGTAATGTTCTAATATTCATCCTGAATGCTCTGTTGCTGTGTTCATTCCTAAGAGAATGACCTTGACCCGGATGAATCTAATTGGTAGGATGTCTTCGGTAATTGGGGCATTGGAAAGAGGAAAAGGTAGAGTCTCACACTGCCCCCTGTAGGTTCTATGCCACACATTGCCCAGCCAGCTCCGAATCCATGAGGAGGAGCTGTGCTATAGATTTAAATCCCTTCATGTCAGATGGGTATATTACAGAGTTTGTCCTACTTAACCAGCAAACCCAAGAAAGCTAAATATTTTCGAAGGAAAAGACAAATACTATAATACGCCACTTGGATTTTATTTTATATGATTGAAAGTAACATTAATTGGTATATGTGGACATAAATTTTTATAATTAAACTTTGTATTTCATAGATAAGTTATAAAACAATTCTTTTCTGAATTAAGGTTTGTTTATGCAATGCTGAACAGTCAGAATGGCAGGCACTTATCTGGATGTTCCTAATCAGCACACAAAGTATTTTGAGAACAGAATATCTGGATGAATGATTTAGGAGGCTTTTATCTAGATAGTCAGCCTGGTAAAGTAGGGCACAGTGTATTCTGAACCCTGATGTGGACCCTATTTTTTTAACTTAGAGAACTAAATTGATATCATTTATTTACAAATATTCTGAGTAACAAAATTTATTAATTATTTGTAAATTTTTTAAATGCCTTATCATGTTTCAGAAAATATTTAAAGCAAAGTGATGGGTATCAGGAATGAGTTATTTTGTTACTATCAAAGGCTATTAAATGTTATTGCTTAATATATTTACTTACTTTGCTTTAGTGCCTGGCCTATCAAACCATCAAATGGTTACCAAGATATACATTCAATGATTATAGAGATCAGTGGTAAATATTACTATATTAATAAAATAAATTGGAGAAAATTTGCCCATATTTATGGATACTCTGAAGCAGTATATTTGCTGTCTTAGTCTGTTTGGGTTGCTATAACAAAATACCTTAGACCAGGTCATTTATAAACAACAGAAATTTATTGCCTACAGTTCTAGAGCCTGGGAAGTCCAAGATCAAGGCACCAGCAGAGCTGGCATCTGGTAAGGGCTCTCTGCTTCATTGATGGCACCTTGTTGCTATGTCCTCACGAGGTAAAAGGGGAAAGGTACTCCCTCAAGCCACTTTTACAAGGGCCCATTCATGGGGCAGAGCCCTCAGGACCTAATCATCTCCCAAAGGTCCCACCTCTTAATAACATCACCTTGCCATTAGGTTTTAACATATGAATGAGACACAAACATTCAGACCATAGATATAGCACTTGAGTTCCATCCAGTCTCAGCTCTGCCAGCATTCATATTTTTTGTGACCTTGACCTTGATGAAATAAGTTAACATCACTAAGTCTTTTCTTCTTCACTGCTAAAATGGGGATAAAAAAGTCCTTCCCAGACTATCAAAAAGTGATTTTGTGATGCTTAAATAAAGTCGAGAATTTTAAAAATGCTTGATAGGTAGAGATATATACTCATATATTCAGTACTTTTAAATTTTGTTAATATCTTAAACTGTCTTATGAAATAGTCAAATGAATAGAAAAAAATGAAAGAATAATATAACCAATGCCATGTACTCAACCACCCAACTTAATGCATCATAAAATTTCACCATATTTGTTTCTAATCGTGTTTACAAATAAAATGTTACAAATACAAGTTGTATCCCACCATGGTTCCATTCTGTTTCCTCTTTCCCTAGAACTCCACATTATTTTATGGCTGCATTATCCTAATTTTCATTTTTTCATACATCTAAAAATTTTACTCCAAGAATAAATACAACCATTATGATGAATTTTAACAGAAGGGCAGGCCAATTGCATAGATTTCCAGAAACACTGAGTTTAGTCATCATCACAAAGACCTATAATCAAACTCTATTTGCCTTGTTTTGTTCTCTTTCTAGATGTTAGTTGATGCCAAACAGAAATTAAGAAGACATTCTTTTAAGTGCACTTACACTGTAAGAGATATTATTCATTGAAAATATTTATTTTTAATCATTTCTTGGGGATGGATAAATGAAGAACAGAAGCAATTTCATAACTTGATAAAAGCTGCAATTGTAAGCAAATTTGGATGACAAATATGAATATTTACTATATTGGGAATAAGGTTAATATTTTAAAACAAGGTTGACAGGAGAAAAAGTGTCTTAGTTTGCAAAAAGGAAATTTGTTTCTTTAAGTGAAAATTGGGGTCAGTAGGCCATAGCTCTCCTTGCTCCTACATGACTGAAATGAATTAAATTATCCAGCAGTAAAGCAGGACTGAGCAAACTAATGACAAAATTATACATTAAAGCTTGAATAAAATCATTATACGTTAGAAATACATACTTTGTGTAAGAAAATATGAAATTGTAAATGCATGCCCACTTCACCTCAATTATCTTAGGACAGAAAAACTAAGTCCTGTCCTCTTGTGTTCATTATGGAACTCATGGTCCTTTTCTGGGGAGCAAAGGTGACAACCTTCATCTTTTGGTCATAGTCTTAGTTGCTACATTCTGTTGACTGTGATTTCACTGTGATTAAAGACTTTTCCTTGATACAGTCGATGCAATATCCAGCCCCATACGCTCTTCAGAGTGAGTGTTATGTTGCAGAAGGGAAACCTAATTTTGAGTTGTTTATTCTTCTTTGGTTTCCCATAAGTGAAATAACGGTAGTAACTTTGTTAACCATGTACTGTGTTCTAGGCATTTTAGTAGGTGCCCCACACCCACCGTCTAATCCACAACAGCCCTTTGAGGCAGACACCTTTTTTACCATTTTATAGATGAGCAAACAGGCTCAGAGAGGTTAAATAAGCTGACAAAAGTGGCCAGGCTAGTAAGTGGCAGTTATTATACGCCAACTCCATATTTTTGGTAGTGACATTTTCAGGAATATCCTGCAAATATATGAATATTCAATGTAATATTGAATTTTGTGATTTATGACTATAAAAATAAGTGTGAGTAGGAGTCTGTTTTTAGTCATCAGAATGAATAGCACGTTAAGCTTATTCCGTGCAGCTATATACACTCAAACACACATGCAGCATTGTATTTGGCTCTTTTGTTTTCAGTGCCAATGCCAGTAGTTACCCTATGGAAAATGATAGTGAAAAACATTAAAGTGTAGTAGAATGTATATTTTAATATATAATTTATTTATATGTGAGCATATAGTGAACAAAGAGTCAATCTACACATACTACATATAAGTTCACCTTGAATAGTTACATGTAAATTGAGCAGACTTGTACTATGATCTATATGATGCTGAAACAACCATCTGATTCACGGAAGTTATCTAATTAGAATGTGATTTTTATTACAACCTTTCACTCGTTAGTCCCTTGTGTGTCAAGTTATATAAAGACGGTCCGAGTTGTCATGTTTCAGTAGGTTGTGTTTATTTATAATGGCACTTTTTTCCCAACATCACAAGAGGCAGAAATTATATTATGGCCATGTGAAAATATTTGTTTTATACCGTTACTCTCATCACACATATTGGTTCTCAGAATACAGGAAAGATATCAACACTAGTGCTTCCTGGTGATCTCTACAAGAGGATCGTTTTTGAAGATAAGGAATTCGAGTATCAATAGACTGAATTGAAAACCATGTTAAATTTCCAATATGACATGGCTTACGTGGGAAGGAGGCAGAGGTGGTCTTATGTTCCTTTTCTCTGTGTCCATATTATCAAAGTAACCTTTATATCTGTTCTTCTATAATGATGAAATTTACACTTGGTTGCATTAATATGAAGTAACATGGATTGCATGTGTTAGGAGATTCTTTTTAATTACTGTGTAAAAATGATATGTAATTGAAACAAAAAGCATTGTTTCCAATCCTAATTTTTTTTCCTCAAGTCCATCCTGTCAAGCTGCAAGCGTGAAAGTTATTTTCTGGTGGTGTGATTAGATTGGGGCTGAACCCTCCAGCTGGCAGGCCTGTCTGTGACTGGCGGCGGCCTGTCCCCAGTGCTTGTCATTTCCTGACATGCCTGACAGGATGGGGACAGCCGCCCCAGACAGGTTCATTAGATGGTGTTTTCTACAGCTGGGCTAAAAATAAATAAATAAATAAATAAATAAAAAGTCTGAGCTTTGTCAAGGCCCAAGCTGTAGGGGCCCTTCTTGTTGGTTTAAACCAGGGCCTTGTTTTGACAAATTTTGATCTGTGCAGTTTTTAGATTTTCTGACACATTTTTGTTTCCTTCTCCTTTGGCCTGCACTTTATGCTCTCTGCCTTGTTGCTGCTTCAAAATCCTAACACAGGCTTCCCAAGAGAAAAAGAACCACAGTCATCGAGGGCTTAAGAGAAAAAATAGTGTAATTCTTCATAAAATAGCAGTACTTAATCTATTTCCATGGTGATCTGCACAATGGAGGAAAAACAACTATGGGACTTGCGATAAGCCAATTACAAGAAAGGTTAAGAGTTTTTATAGCGCCAGAAACATGCCATCTACATGAGAACATAGGATCATTACTAGCAGTCTACACTGTCAAATACGCTGCTCTTTAGAACTGCCAGAAATTTAAGCTATCTTCATTCTTGGGCTTTTAGGAAGCTGACAGAGTTTCCTGCCTCTGTTGATAGGCTTTGATGTCAGGAAGAGAAATTACAGAAGATTATAGAATACTACCTAATTAAAACCATAAATAAATTCCAAAATGAAATTTAGAAATACGCTTCTTTGTCAATGATAGGGCCCTTTTAAGGTTAACTAGATTTACCAAAAACTGGAGTGCATTTGAAACACACATTCATATAGAGTCATGATTTATCATTTTCAACCCCAAATTTAAACTTTTAGAATAGAACTGTAGTATTGGAAAGGAAAAAAATCTTTGGCCACGAAATTATTCTTCCTGAGCTGTACCTGTAATTAACAAGTAGACACTGACATCTTTACTTCATAGACTTGCTAGCCATAGTCTCTTTACTATCATAGTTGCTAATATCTGCTTTCCATGGAGAGAAGCATTTGATCTTAATTTTTAGTAAGTAGAACATGCCCAAATAGAAAACATCTGACCATTTCTGCTTAAATAACCTTAGCACTACTGTCAGCTGTCTTTCCTTTCACACGTAAAGATACAAAATATAATAATGTTTGTGTCTTATGTGCTTTGTCATCGGTGTAACAAATGGTGTTGCTGAAAAAAAATCAAGCTCCTCATTCACAGAAATCCTGGCCCTTACCTTTCCTTTGTGTTGTTAGTTTCACTGCTTTAGTTCCCCGTCTCTATGACAACTGTTTAAATTGGGATGGGCAACTGTCATCTGGAGTATTACTGAGAGAAAAGTGTTAGTGAGCACACAGTTCCCATAGATAGAGCATTTCAATATAATCCAATTTTAATTGAGCTCCAGAGACTTTGATCTGCTGCAGAAGGTTGGGAGAGAGCTATTCCAGGGAGAAATTAAAGCAGCCCAGCAAGGCTTCCCTACTCCAGACTGTCACCATTTTAAGTAAGCATTAGCATCGGACTTAACCTGCCCCTGTGGAACATCTCACTTCTTTTTTCAGCTTTTCACCGATTTATTTTATTTTGCCATATGTAAAAGCAAAGCACTTTCATCTTTTTATATATGTTTTTACACCCATTTGATTAGGCTCGAAAAGCTTGTACTGGACCTGAGATTCATCTCACGCTGTCTATTGGACTTTGCCTTGGCAGTTCATAAAAGAAATAGAAAGTAGAATAGGGATTAGCTCGAAATTGTCAGCTATCCTATATTAAACTTTCTTTTTTAATATTGCTTTGTAAGACCCTATCTTGGAGGTAAAAAGTTGAAGGAAGTGTAATTTTTATTTAACTTTGATTTACCACTGAATTTTATTTTAATGCTTCGGTAACAGGTTATTTATTACAGGGTAGGATTTTTATGTCAAAATACATTAAAATATCTTTTTCTCCTCACATGAAAAATACCTTTCAGGGAAAGCTAGTTTGGAGCAGCTGACACAGGCACATCAGTCCTTAATGCAGAAACCATTAATCCCTTATTTTTTTTAAATAGGGAGGAAAATGGGTATTTTTCCATGTGTAGTCAAAGAACCTTTTAAGTATTTTGCAATATAATATTGAACATACATTAAATAGTCCAATAATAATAAAAATGACATAAAACCACAATGTTAATTATTATTAAATAAACACTAAATATAATGCTTGTGTAGTCAAAAAGCTTTGTAACAGGTATAGTAAACTGAAGGAAGTTGTTACCTGTCTATGACATATTTGACATTTCTGATCTATATTGGAACATTTAAAAAAATAAATTCAAAACATATGTTGAGAAATTAAGTAAAATTATGACAGTAATTAAAAATTAGTTTGATTCTATGCATCATCCTAGATACTTCTAGTATCAGAAGTAGATTTACTGTAAAGGTAATGAAGCTTCAGCATCAGGACCCCTTACTCCACAGGGCCTTGTGAATGATGGGAGTCGCCAAGAATTGTACAGTGGTCTCAATTTACTGTAACTTGCCTTAAGAGATCTCAGAAGAAATTAATTTCCAAGGCACTAGTAATTTGTTGTGATTTTTGTTCTAATCCTAAATATTCACTTACATAGCTAATTATGAACAGTGCTGCAATGACTAATCAGGTACATACCTCCATCTTGCTTTTGTGGGAGTTTATCCACAGGATAAATTTGTAGAAATAAAATTGCCAGGTTAAAGGGCATATGTACTTGAGATTTTAATAGATGTTGCCAAAATTTCCTCGATATGTTGTACTGCTTTGTACTCCCACCAGCAATGTAGTAAGTAGTTTTTTCCCTCACAGCAAGCTCAGTATTAGCAAACTTTTGGACTTCTGCCAATCTGATAGATGAAAAATAGTGTCTCCATGCAGTTTTAATTCTCTGACTCTGGATCAGGTTAACCATGTTTTTAATCAAGTAAGAGTCACTTTTACTATGTTTTCTGTGATTTATCTGAGTTTTTTTAAGAGCAAAATTTTACCCACTCAATGTCCATAGCAGGAGATTATTAATAAATAGTATGGTTTGTCTAATGCATGTATTTTTGTGTTTTAAATATCATATAGATTTATATATTATGAAAATTATATACATATATATGTCCCTTTCTCCCTGCTTTCAACCTAGATTAATTTGTCTTTCCTCTATGGAATGCCCTTCCAAATTTTAGTGTTACAGTAGTTCTGAGGATAAGAATCTTTTAATTTACCTACCTACCCATTAAGAATCTTTCTGCTTTGGCATTAAAAAAAAAAATGAACTTCTCTCTTACCCTAAATTCTAGCACAACATTACTTAAAATATAATATAATTAGCTAACTATAGTATAAACACTAAAAGTATATTTACTAGATAGAATTCTATACCAGAAGGGCCACATTCTTTATAAGTCAATTTTCCATGTGGTTGTCTTTAGTATACCTTTTTATTTATTTACCAAAACATGCATATTGGAGAAACATACACTGGAGCTCCATGGAGCTGTATTCACTGGGTACCTGCTGTGTTCCACACACTATTCTGAGCACCAGGAAAAACATTCAACATTAATATGAGCTTTGACTGAGACGCAGAAATAACCTCAGTATACGGAGAAAATAATATTAGTAGGTTTATTTATGTTACTAGTGGAGAGCAAACCTTTGATAACAGATTAGATATTTTATTTATATTTTGTTCACTGATTATCATTCCTTTAAAATAGTCAAGTGTAGATAGGTTAATCGTTTTTGTTATTAGCACATTTTCTTTGCAGAAGTTCATGTTTATACGGGTAATAATGAACAGAATGATTGCTGTATCTAAAGTCTGGACTGAACCTCTGAATCTTTCTCATAGTACTCCTAGTCTGCCAGTAATCTTAAACCTTGGGGATGGCAGAGAGCTCCTAGTCACTGGAGCCAGAAACTCTTGTGACACTTTTCATTCCTTTCATGTCTTTACCTCAGCATAAAACAAAACACTCAGGTCCTATTAATTCTGTCTCAAAAGTATGTCTACTCTCTTTCCCCTCCTCTTCCTACCTGCTGCAACTGTCTTAGGTTCGACTTCCTCCACTTCCTGCTGGCTTGATTCAGATTTCTAGTTTAGCCTCCACCCCAGGCATTCTCCACACTGC
Organism: Indri indri; assembly: GCA_004363605.1. Taxonomy (NCBI): domain Eukaryota; kingdom Metazoa; phylum Chordata; class Mammalia; order Primates; family Indriidae; genus Indri; species Indri indri. Next base: position 72,151 of record RJWJ010002239.1, read on the forward strand.
TTCCGGAGTGCTCTCTGCAAATGCAGGTTCAATCTTACAACCACCCTCCTCTACTGCTCTCAATGGCATCACACTCCTCATTAGAGCTGCCATCTATTGAGGGCTAAGTTTAAAATCGCTATCCCGGTTCATCCTTTCTGCAGTGAGTGCTCTGGACAGTCTCTTGCCTGTAGACATGTGACCTCTGTATTCAGAGACACCTGAGATAACAACATTAACTACAGTAGCTCATTTAATTCTTTCAGCAACCCAGTAAAATAGAATCATTTTATCAATCTTACAGATAAAGACACAAATAGAAAGGCTGAGTTCTGTGAAAGAAGGGACCATCTCATGTCCCCATCATCTAGCACAATATCTGGATCCTAGTAGATGCAAACTAAATTTTCGTTTGATGAACAAATGATAAGTGATGCTAACAGCCTTTGCCTGAGGACAGTGAACTTGCTTATGACATTCAAATGAAACAGATAAATAGCAAATTCTCAACAAAGTAGTGTTTTGCTGCAAATAGCTTTACAAGCAAAAAATAAAAAGTAAGCCAGAGGAAAAGAAACAGTCTTGGGACATTTCAGAAATGCAGAAGAGACTCTTAGGGGATATCTAAACCTGGAAATACTATTTTCATTGCCTACATGTTGGGAGGTCTTTAAAACCTCTTTTTACCCAATTACAGATATTTGTGAAAGACAGTCATGTATAAGCAAGGGTCATTTACTGAGCTGTTCACAGTTATAGCGAGCTGCATTGCTTGAAGAGCTAATTATCCTCTAATATAGAAAATTAGGGGCAGAAGTAAAAATACTACGGGAAATTCAGTAGCTGAATTATCTCTAGTTGAAGCAAATTTTTTTTAAAGATGAAACTTCCAACACGGCAGACAGAATACTCAAAACCATCTAGTAAGTAGTATATAAGAACAAATTCTGGGAAATAACCAGACCTAATTGGACCAGTGTGAGACACAGAAACAGAGTCTGGATCAGAGAATAATGTGCACTGGAAAAGGATCTGGGCCGACGTCAGGCAGGGACTGCCCCCAACACTGCTAACTGAGAGTTTCACTAAGGTCTGGGCAGGGAGGATCGTGAGTTCATTTGCTCAGCACGTCTATGTAGCACTGCCTTTGTGCCAGCCTCTCCACTAAACACTTGCTGTGTTATTTCATTTGATACTCATAGCAAGTCTGTAGAGTAGATATGATCATTATCATTTTATATAAGGAAAAATTGTACCTCAGGTATGAGGGAACTTTTCTGAAGTTACACAAATTTCAGAGTCTATGTGTCATCCTCCGAAGTCCAAGTTCTTTCTACTGCAGCATGGCATACAGATAATAAAGATATATTTTAGCCCACCAAACTAAGTGCTACATATTGATATTATTAATACATACTGTCAGAATGGGGAATGTACCAATGGTATCATTCATACTGCTTTGGGCAGATAGAGATTAAAATGAGACCCAATCCAAAGGACCTCCAAAACTCAAATTTTCCTGCATGAAGGTTGCATTTCATGTTATTGCTTCTCATGGGGAGGGAGTGATGCTAAAAGAGCTCTAGCTGTAAGAGAAAGAAAAATAAATTCTCATGAACCCTAAGGATGCACCTGTGAGTGGCCAAGGGTACTTAAGTTTTCAAGTGAAAATACGCTGTACAAACCTAAACTCATATTTTATGAAAATAGCTTTCAAGCACTAATTGTCACTGAAAAAGAAAAATCTTTACAACTTGAAAAGTAATTCACATTTCATCTTGTCTTTCTGGCTCCTGATGAGCCTGGTACCTACCAGGCAGATAATTGATAAATGGTAAATATCTTTTGAATAAATGCTTTTTTTTGAGCAATAAGCTTTTAATATCTAGAAGGAATTTACCAGGCAGACAAAGAGGGGAAGCTATTCTAGAGCATAAATAAAGTATAGAAATGTTTGAATCTGCATATATTTTTAAAAATTCTAATAGACTTTATTTATTGGAACAGTTTAAGCTTATAGAAAAATTGAACAGATAATACAGAGAGTTCCTATATATGTGTATGTATTCGTCACACCTTTTCCTTCTTCAAAGGACAGAGACATGCATGTTAAGTTGGGTAATTACGCTTTATATTAGAAAATTTTCAGCTGCAATTTACAGATACCCTAACTAAAGTGGCTTCATTAAAGATAGAAAGATAGACAGACAGACAGATCTCACAGAACAGTAAGTCCTGGATGCTGGTGGTCTCCAGGGTTGATCAATTCAGGTGCTTGTGGATATTTTCAAAAACCCAGGTTCATTGCCCACTTCCGCTCTGACATCCTTTGTTTGCTCTCATTCTCACACTGCTAGCACTGTGGCTTCAACACTTCCACAAATCAGCATAAGCTGAGGAATGTCCAGAGGACAGAGAGAGCATCTCTCTCATTGGCTCCCTCTTAAGCATGGGGGAAACTTTTCCAAATCTGATCTACCCCTGGGAAGGGCCGCGAGGTCAGTGTGTCCTGACTCAGAAGTGCATGGAAGAGAAGTCAGTATCCCAGCATGACCAGAGTTGTGTTAATCAGGAAGGTGGGGGTGGGAGGAATAGAAGTCGTATCTGAGTAGGTATCTAGTAGTGTCTACTACAGAGTTTCTTTTAAGAAAGCATAATAAAGTACAAATGGGAAATTCTGATCAGGCCTTATGAACGAATGGAATTTCATTCAAGTTCCAGTAAGCCACTTTTTTATGTCCACTCAACCATAGGCATCCATTGACATTATAGTACCAGTTACTCTCTTTGTTTATGCTTTTGCTACTACAGACTAACCGACCCTATATATACCTTTAATTCAATCATTTGACAAATTTCTTACCGTACATGTATCCCTATTACTTAGCATGGTATGTGTAAAAAAATTAAAAGGTAGTATACTGTACAGTAACCCCTCAGGGATGCTGGAAAACTGTGGTGCACCTTTGTTTTGACTGTGACCCATCATGTGAGGTCAAGTGCAGAATTTTTCACTTGTGGAGTAAGGGCAGCACTCAAGAAGTTTCTGATTTTGGAGCATTCTGGATTTTGGATTTTTGGATTAGGGATGTTATATTTATACATACTTTTATATTAGGTTCAATCCAGGGTGCTTGGATCATTGGTAATAAACATGGTACAAAGGAACTCTTCAGAAGAGGGCACCATTCATGTCCTGTCCAGTCCCTAATGAATTGGGAATCGACTCTGGATGATTTCAATATGACTGGTTTTAATTAACATAGACCATATAAATTAGTAACTTTTCTGCACATGTTTATTTCTAGACACAGATCAACCAAGGTATTCATAATTCTTTAGTACTGTTGAATCACTGCTGCGTGCTGAGCTCTGCGCTAAGTAGGAAGAATGCAGAGATGCATTGAGAGTTCCTGCCCTCAGTGGGTTTACAGGTTAGCAACGGATACCAACAAGTAAACCAACAATTACAGCATAGTCTGATAAATGTTATAAAAAGGTGGTTATAGGGTTCTCAGAGGCAGCAGCGCGGCCTCCTAGCTTGGTCATTAACAGGAACTAATCAGAAGAACAAAATAGGAAGGAATGTGCCAGGCGGAAGAAACACCACACACAGGGGCACAGAAGTGTGACAGAACATGGCACACTGGGGAGCTGAGAAGCATTCAGGATGGTGAGAATTTAAGAGCTAGGCAGAATGTACATCGTGGCTAAGTACAGGATTTTGTACTACTATTAATAATAACAGTTACCACTTTTTAAATACCTACTGTGGACCATAATATATATGACATATATATATATATATATATATATATATATAAACTCTACTGTGATTTTCATGACATTGGAGTGCAAATTTTTAAAAAACATTTAAAGGTATAATGGATAAGAATTGGAGAGTGCGCTAGTATTTGCATTACATGTAGTTTTCTCCAGGTTAACATAAAGAAACATTAACTAGAGAAAATCCCTTAAATTATGAAAAAAATTAATGTATACTTTATTACACACGTCTCACTACTTTTGTGTGTGTTTAAAATTTTTCATAATAAAAAATTTTTTAATGTTTTAAAAGATTTCTCTCGTAACATAATTAGGTCACCAGTGAAAGTAATTCTCCTTTATGTCTACTCTGTAAGGTCAGACCCATTTGACTGTTGCAACAATAATTACTGTAACTCTATCCTTTAATTTTGTTTCATTCTGGCTGTACCTAAAATTTTACTATGAAGTATCTTCAAAAAGAGAAAACAATTTGTACTGACAGTTTTTATGAATAGTAGCTGCCAAATCAGACCCTGTACCAAATTGATTAACAAAAAAAATTCTAACACGGAACTCCAAATGATCTGAAATAGAAGAAAATAAGTCTAAAAAGAGGAGACCTATAAATATAACTAGTTTAAAAATTGTACTATGTAGAATAATATGAGAGAAGTTAACATAATCAGTAGATGAATGGCAGTAAAGACTAGAAACTAGAAATTCATTTCTTTCCAATAATACAGAGTTCTGGTCTCTTCCCTCCCACCCCACCTCATACCTCTTTAAAATAATAGCAGAGGGAAAAATGTAAGATTTTAGAGTGTGCCAAATTTGGGAACACGAGGAAACACAGCCAAAGATACAATACTTATAAATGGGACATTCTTAATTAGAACAAAAATGAAGCAAGCTTGCCAATATCATTTTTTAATTGTGAGAGTTTTACCATAATTTTGAGAGTATTTGAAGATGAAGTAGGCACAGAGGACGCCAGCTGCAACTCAGTTTGTCTGTAAATTAAATTTATGAATATTTTATTCAACAAAAATTGATTAAGTTCGCTCTATGTGCAAGTTCTGAAAGGGATACAAAAGCAGAACACAACCCAGTCTCTACCCTCATAACGTTCATTTTTTTAGGGGATGTATGCAATAAAATAGATGAATGTAAAAGTACTCACCACGATGTGAGAGATAACATCGGAGAGGTACAAATGATACTCTTTTGCATAGTTCATGGTTTTCTACTAACGATTATAAAATACCATTTACATAGACTGTCGGGACAGCATTGCCCTTCTTTAGCCAAAATAGGCTCTACATTGCAGCCACAGCACTGATTTCTAAGGTGCAAATTTAGTTATCTTGCATCTTTGCTTAAAATCTTATAATGGCTCTCCATTGTTCTCAGACCAAAGTCCAAACTCTAAAGTGAGTTATGTGATCTAGCCCCACATCCTGGCTGCCCACCCACCTTTTAGTACTTTAATTTTATTTTTTACGTCTCTCCTTCTTACAATGTATGTTCAGACACCCTGGACCCATTGCCCGCAGCACCGTATTTACATAAACGTTGTTCCTTCTGCTTAGGATGATTCTTCTTTCCTCACTTCCCTGCCTTTGCCCATTGTCTGTGGTTCTCTACCAGACTGTGAACTCCTGGCGGTCTCTGCTTCTCCTGATCACCATTGGCTCATGGTAGTCATTCAGTAAATATTTGTTAATGAAGAGTAACTGAAAAAAAAGTAAAATTGATAAATCATGAAGACAAGATGGGTAGCAAAGAGCTGGCCTAATTATAAGCTATTTATAAGATAGGAAGAAGCCTTCTTATAGTTATCACTACTAATAATGAGAGTGGTAGCTGATGCCCAAATAGTTGGGCCTTCATAGTTACTAGAGGTGAGGACTGTGACTTTGGATAATTTCTCGAATACAAACTATCATTTAAAGAAACAATAAGCGTGGCTCTTAGTTCAGTAAAGGGTTATATGCTGTGGTCCAAGTTTCCTACACCCTTGCTGGTGATGTCATTAATGAAGATTAAATTAGAACCAAACAGAGATCTTGGCGGTGTGTGTGCGTCTGTACACATGCATGAAAAAGTCGGGAATAATTATAATAGTGGGCTAACATTTGCTAAGCACTTCCTGTGTGCCAGGCACTATACTAAGCATTTTTTTAAAAAAATTATCGTATTCAATCACACGATGACCCCTGAGGTTAGGTACTATTATTTTCCCCATCTTATGATAAGAAAACTGAAGATCAAAAAATTAACTAACTTGCCTGAGATCTCACAGTTACTAAGAGAGGTATACCATAGGGAAGCCTTAAGTCTAGGGTAAGCACATCCACAAATTGATGAATTACGACAAAAATCAGGATTATTGAGTCAAAATCCAGCACCTCCATCAATATTTTGAATCATCCCATGTTTGAGCCTCCTACGCCCTCAACAGATGTTATACCCTAGTCAATACACCACAGAGAGATGCTTAATTTTATTTTTATTTTTTAAAGTGGGAGAATGTACTTATTTTTATTTTTTTTTAAGTGGGAGAATGGCCATTTGAAAAGGGAAATGGGAAAGAGAACCTGTACTGTCTCGTATTTCTCCAGACCTCTGGGGGGGAAGTAGCATCACGAAGACATGGGGCGAGATGATAACCTTCCCCCAGGTTATCAGTCAGAGACGGCCTTCCACGTGGTCATTTTAGAATCCAAGCTTCCTCCATCTTGTGGCACAGCTTTCTTCAGCACCTCGAAATCCTCTCCACTCCACCGGCAATTAGGAAAAGAGCATAGATGATCACGTGTGAATATATACCTGAAATTTCTTTTGAATTATTCTATCTTGAATATATTTTCTATAATCCTGAGCCATTGCCACAAATTCCAAATTTATGTGAAATTATAAAAGCAACGTAACTTGCAACGTTGCACTGCACCACAGGCCCTTTAATTAAACTGCGAGGCTGCCAAGTGTTGGTTGAGTGTGACGACCTGATGCCGCATGAACCCTGAGAAGGGCATGTCCACCTTCTGCAGCACGTTCATCAATCCTTGACAGGAAATACAACCTGAAGCAAAATTTAGATTTTTCATAATCAGAAAGTATTTGTAATGCTTGTTCTAATATAAGTGTTAGATGATTTGAGATCAGTAAAGCTATCATTAAACATACTTTTTTAGGTTGCACGATATTAGCTGCCTTAAAAGGAAAAAAAGATGAAACTGATTTGACAGCCACATACATGTTTCTGACAACATATACATGTCTGATACACATGAGTGCACAGCAGCCCTATTTTTCTTCAACATGATCATCAGATAATGTGTTAAGCACACATTTGGGTAGGTGGTTTACAAGGGGTTTCTATGACATTTGTTTCATGTTACTTCCTACACACTTTAGGTCATAAGTGAGTGGGGCAGACCTCGGGGCATAAGGCTACCATGAATTCTTTCTGCCCTTAACTTCTTTCGGATACTAAGCAGTTAGCTCAAAATAGCTCAGTGGTCACTTAAGAAAAATCACGGAGTTCCGTAAGATTTGGATCAAGATGCTTTAATATTATTGTTTATGACCTATATTATATAATAAAAGTATGTTTATTTCATTTCCAGAAAATGAAACTGAATGACATATTTAGTATTTGTTGAATAGATTTTATAGTATATTAAATAATTTGGGGGAGCAGGCAGGTACAAACCAGATGATATGGAAAGGTTGACTTAAGAAAGAGAACAAAACAACAAACCTCAAATATAGATGAAAGTACTCAAATGATTTAGAAAAATATCTTGGGCTATAATAAAAACAAACTTAAAGAATTATCATAGAAGGTCCTAAAACTTACAGAACATTATGTAACCAGTAAAAGGTATAAATAAAACAGACAATTTTATAGTATCAGGCCATATTTCAGACCTGGGCTTGATGCTCAGATTTCTATAGAAATGTGCCATAAAAAAGTATTTAATCAACTATAATTGATACTCCTTTACATTTATAAAATGTATACAAATTGGTTAAACTCCTCATCACTTGCCTGATGTAGCATCCCATCTGGTCACTCTGCCTCCAGTCCCACAGCCTTCCACTTCCATATTCAACATGCCTCCCACATGGTATGTCTAAAATCTCACTGTGTAACCTTCCCACTGAGCTTCGGGGTTTTCCCATTGCCTACGAGCAGAGCAGAGTAAAGGAGACTTGGGCGATAGTCCAAGAAAGCCCATGGAAATCACAAAATGTATTCAATTGCTAGTGTTTTATCTCACTATTTAATTTGTTTGCATTTTTCCAGCTTATCTGTATTAATTTTACTACAAAAATGTTTTACATTACTTATCAGAAATAACACTGGAGCTCAAGAAGGGGTGCCAGACAACATTCTGTGACACATCTCAATGTACGTTTCCTTACATGAGAGTCGTATGTCTATAGCATCATGTCAAAACTCCTTAACCTAAAGCCCTTCCATAACCTCTCTAGAGTGAAGGAACCCTCTTTTGTAGGGGCAGGAGCTTTCAGGAATGAGGTATAGCCAGTCTGAACTTCCTCTACTAAAGAATAGAAACCACTTGTTCTGTTTAGATTGCTTTTTTAGGTCTTGATGAAATCTAAAAGCAGTAGAGGTGTTTGGTGGACTATACCATCAGGACATAAACATGAGAAGTCTGAAGGCCAAATTGGAGAGCTTTTTCCAGTTCAGCATAGGAATCAGAAATGCATACATTGTGTAAAATTTCTCTGTGACCTTCCTCATGTGTACTGTCTCTGTCAGTTTCACACAGTGAGTTATGCAACAAACAAATGTGTATGAAGCACATACGTGCCAGGCACTATTTCAGTCACTGTGTATTGGGCAATAAATAGGGTAGTTGACAATCCTGTTCTAATGGAACTTTCATGTCACAGGGAGAGGACAGAAAACAAACACATAAGAAGATTAAGAATTTCCATGCACAGAATTAAAACAAAGTGATAAAACAGAAGAAACAGTGTAGGGAGTACATGGTTACTCGAAATTGGTTGCCAGGAAAAGTAGCTAAGAGGAGCAGATCTGAAATTTTTTTTAATAAAAAATGTATCATGGAATGAAACTGTTTTTAAATAAAGGACTTTTAGGATAATTTCATTTCACAGTCGATCTTGAAGGGAACAAGAAGGGAAAGCAGGAAGTGGCTTGCTATTAAAAAAAGAAAAGGACCCTGGGCTCTGTTGGGGTCTCCTGGCAGGGAATTGTGGCCAGCTCAGAGCATTCTCTTTTATCAGCACTTCTTGAAGATTTCAAATGCTTAAATATAGCATGGGTTACTGTAAAGTAATTGGGCAGATTTTTTGAAAAGTTTACAAGAACTTACATACATAAATAATTTTCTTTCCATGGCCACTTTGGTAAGGGCTATATACTTATTAAAATGATGGTGCCATTGTTCAAAGTAGCTTCGGACCTTTGGATCCATCGTTCAGAATTTGCTTCCTAAGCTATTTAAAAGCTACTAGCAAAATTATGTTCTTTTAATTTTATTATCTCTCCTACTCCTGCCTTCACGCTTTGCTGATCTCAGTTGTCCTTCTCTTTTTTTGCTAGAGAGGGTCCCTGAGGACTACTGTGGCCCCAGTCTGAAGCTGAGAGAGTGGTGATAGGAAAACTGGGTTTGTGTATCAGTCTGGATCCAATCAGGGGAGAGAAATCACATGGCAGTTTAGACAGAAAAAGTGTAATATAAAAAATTATAATATAAATTATGACAGGAGATTGGAATAACAAGGGAATGGCTAGATAACGCTAAAGAACATGGGAATACCACATGTATGGAGCAGCCAGTCCCCTTAGGGCTGTCGCAGAGACCAAGGAAGAGGCCCTCCTGGGCTTGTGGGGAGGGCATGGCTGTAGCTCACCAAACAATAGAGAAGTCACTCTGGTGTCCTGTCATGGTGGGGGGCTGGCACTGGAGCTCTACCCTCTAGAACTTTCCAAAAATCCACCCTCTAGGGAGTTGGTAAAGTTGTTCACGGGGTAGGGGAGTACTGAGAAAACTGCTGTTCCCTGGGTGCTATTGAACATGAACCACAGGAGCTGAGCACTGGAGAGCAGCAACCTGCCGCGTGGGCACACCAGAGCTGGGACGAGAAACCCCTCCTCCTGCAGTGTCTCTTCAGTGCCCTTTCCTGACAAAGGTTAACATTATGTCAGGTAGCAAAGGAAAAATATTTCAAGGTGGCAGATTCAATTTCACAGCGCAGGCAATCAAGGGTGAATTGGGACCCGGAAGGCCATAAATTAATAATTGGCATGCTTTATAAGAGAAACTTTTACATGAAGCACTTAAGGAGTCAAACTAACTTACGTTTTCTTGAGCTAGCTGCCTGCTATAACTAACATAAAAACTGTTAATGTGCGTGATGGAAAGAAATGCTAGATTCATTACACAGTAGTTCCCAAAAAGAAAAACGAGTCAAAATGTGACCGTGCATATGTACATGTGAAATATCTGTCTAGATACATAGATACAGCCGATATATAGATATAAATGTATCTTCCTGGCATACCAGTATTGGTATAAGTGTGCCAACACAGCTTTCTTGGGAAAATCTGTCCTTTTTTCTGATAATATTATACTCATCTTACTGTTTGGATTTTCAAATGGCCAAATATTTTTATTTTTTTAGTGAAATAATGCTTATAATTTCGAAGATAGGTTTTGTTGTTGTGGCTATTTTATTTGTCTTAAAATTTTTCCTACTTGACAAAAAAACAGTTAACAATCTTGCATCAGTATCTCTTTCCTTTTTAAAAAATTATACTGGTCTATGAAATTCAAATATGGAAAGCATTATAGCCAACTAAGAGTTTATAAAGTATAGCAAGTCACTGCAACCTTTTTGTGAAATGTATAAAAAGAAGTTTTGCATCTACAAACTGAAACAATTGTCACATGATGTTCAACAAGGACATATAAATTCATGAACAGAACTCAGTAGCCAGGGCCATGAACTTTACATTCATTGTCTCTGCTTAAACTGAACGGTAATAGGTATCATTGCCACTGTTTTTCAGACAACAGAAATCAGATGGAGTTAAATGATTTCTCCAAGGTCCTGTAGTTAGCAAATAGCAGAGCCAAGATTTAAATAGGAGTCTGACTGGCTCCAAAATGTTTCAGGATTTAAATAGATATCTGACTGCCTCCGAAAACCTTTCGATGTCTGTGGAAAGACAAACTGAATTAAGGGTTATAAAATAAGATTTAAAAAAATAAAAGATTATATACATATTATGTATTTTTTATATGTCTTCTTGAGAAAAAAATGTAAAAAGGAACTTTATGGCTTATTTTCAAAGCTTAAGAAATATAATGTATGAAAACTCAATAATTAGTTTCTATTTCCACCAAAGCAAATATAAGTGCAGTAGAGCTAGTAGAAAAAGTGATTATGTATGGTTAATATATTAATATATTTGTGTATCAGGAAGGAATGTACTTATTGTAGATTTGAGAGCAGTGACTTAATCAAATATGGATTTGTCTATATCATGTAATAAGAAATCCAAATATGGATAGTTGCTGAGTAGCTCAATGTTAGGGCCAACTTTGCTGCGATTACCTTGGCCTACCTCATAGTTGCATAATTGCTGCTACAGTTTCAGCCATCACATCTCTATTCAAGCAAGAAGGGGAAAGGAGTGTGCCAGCTACATGTGACTCATTTCATCAGCTTTTCTGAAACATCCCCAACAACCTTTGGCATTTGATCATTTGTTCTCATTAGCCAGTGCTAGGTCAAATGTCCTTCCCCAAAGTTGCAAGGGAATTTTGGAAATCAGGGAATAACACTGTCATGATTGGCTTAGACTATAGGTTAGCCAAACTCTGGCTTGGGACCAAATTCAGCCCACACATGTTGTAAATAAGGTTATATTGGAACACAGCTATACCCATTTATTTACACATGTTTACAGCTGCTTTCACACCCCAAAGGCAAAGTTGAGTAGTTGCAACAGAGACCATAAGGCCTGCAAAGCCTAAAAATATTTACTATCTGCCCTTTTGCAGAAAAAGCTTGCCGACCCTTTGATTAGACCAATCATGATCCATTGCCTGGGGTTTACCATATAGATGCTCTGGGGATAACTGAGCCTCCTTAGGAGAGAAGAGATATTGGAGAGAAATAACAGTATATATCACAGGTGGTCGCCTGGTCCACTCAATTATAAACAAGACCAAAAACTGATAATATGTTTTCTGTTTTAAGTCACAGGGTCACCGTGAACACATAACTTTTCTACTCCTTCGTTTCCTCAAGAGCCATCTAAGACAATTTAGAAAGACAGAAAATTTGCAAATATACAGTATCAAATGATTGACAATGTTGTGATATGTCATGAATTCAGAAAGATAATTCCTCAATTACTGATTTTTATGTAGCACTGTCTAAGATACCGTCAGACCAAGGCTTAAATATATATTTTATTGATTGACACTTCCCTTTAAACTGTTTATTTTAGGTTCTTGCATACACTGAGGGACTTCATGGAAAATGGATGTTCAGCGAGATACGAGCTGTCTTTTCAAGACGTTATCTTCTACAAAACACTGCTTTGGAAGTATTTATGGCAAACCGAAGTAAGAGCCCTTAAATATTTTGAAAGAAAATGTGCTGGTATTTGGGTGTTATTCATTTACATGGTATGATACTGTCTTGATTTTGCCTACGGTATTTCTCTCTTTTCTTATGACCTTGCTAAAACAAGCAAAAATTCTTTCTAGGAAATAAAAAAAATTAATTTGTTTAAAAATGTTAACCCTAGGTTCTCATAAATAAAGTTATATAGAGAGCTGATTTTCCATAAAGATTTATTACCTTTACAAATAAATCATGATAGCCACTTGAAAATGGTTTCTTAAATAGATGGTTAGCTTTCCTGTGGTTTTCTAAATCCTATGTTTTTTTTTCTTCTTCTTACCACAGCTTCGGTTATGTTTAATTTTCCTGATCAAGCAACGGTAAAAAAAGTTGTCTATAGCTTGCCTCGGGTTGGAGTAGGGACCAGCTATGGTTTGCCACAAGCCAGGTAATTATATCATATCACACATTATCTATGCTTTGTTAACATATTTCAATCCCAATATCACAGACATGTAAATGTGGTTATACCATTGTAATTATTTCAAGGACCAGGGAATTTTCTTTCTCTGAAGGTTATTTGCAGGGAAAGAGGTTATGAAAACAGTTATTTTGAAAATGACAGAATGGTTAAGGCAAAATTTTATTTAACACATATATAAATAATTTTAAAAGTTGATTGCATATCATAGTTAGCATATAATTATAAGACATTTTTGCTTGTTGAAATCATATAGGAAACATACCAAAAGCCCTAAGATGTTTGTGATTAATTGCTATGTAATAACATACAAATTATTTTTTTATAAATGCTTCATTAAAATAATAAAACCCTTAGAGTTTATTGAGATTAATAGTCATTAATTATGATGTAGTTTTAACCATTTCTTAGATCTTTCATCTTGATATTTTAGAAGAATCACCTTAAAATCTTGTTGTATTAAAGGATACTAGTCTTAGTAGAAAACATAGTATTTATATGTATTGCTAATATCAGTTAGTCTGTTTTTGGCTCCAGGTAACTCAATACCTGACTAAAAGTGGCTTAAACAATAGGAGTTTGTGTGTGTGTGTGTGTGTGTGTGTGTGTTGTAATGTAAAAGATCTGGAGTTAAGATACATTCAGAAGTTCAGTGATGTCAGAACTCTCAGTTGATCTTGGGTTTACATAATCGCTACTTCTCCGGATACCACATCTTCACGTAACTGCCTTTAAGTAGGAAAAAGAAACAGGATTTCTTTTTAAGCTTCTCTGTTTTAGGAAGGAATATATTTCTCAGAAGCCTCCAGTAATCTTTATCTCAAGTCCCTTTGGCCAGAATGAGGTCACCTTCCCACCCTTACAATGATCACTACCAAAGGGGAGAGAGAGTAGGCTTAGCCCAGGTATAACCTAGAATTTTTGGAAAAGATCTCTCTGCCTCCTTGTCACCTTCTACCCGAACAAAAAATGGTTTCTGTTGTTGAGGAAGAAAGAGAGATTGTCTTTGGGGAGAAAAGCAACAGTGTCTCCCACATAGACTGTTAAATCCTTGAAAATGATTGCAGAGCACTGCATGGATGGAAAGGAAAACTAATCTCTGTCTATCTTCCCTTAATAGGCTACAGGCATTTTAAATGCAGGGACTGTGTTTTATTTATTTTTTAATCCACAGCACCTAGCACAGCGCCTAATTGCAGAGGTGCTTTTTAAGTGCTGTTCAACTAGAGTTACCTTGTATTGCAACTTAGCTATTCTCTGTAAGCTGGCAGTGTAAGACCGATTCACTGACATGTATGCTCATGCTCAGGATATTTGCTATTAGACTGACAAGATTAAACTAAGACATTAGCAGATAATGAAGCACTTATATAAAATACAGGTCAAAGAAAAAAATGCATTGAATCTATCAAAGAAATGAGGTTAGTTTTGCAAGACTTGTTCTTATTGAATCCAAGCTGACTCATGCTAATCACCACTTCCTTTCCCATGTGCTTATAAACTCTTTGTTAATCATCAATTCAAGAATTTTTCCAGAAATTGACATTAAGAATTCACAAATAGTTCTAACTTTTTCCTTTTTAAAAATAATCTCCTGCTTCCTGGCATCGTTCTCGATGACCATGATTTCTGAAAGATTACTAATAGCGGTTTCTCGATGGCGTGTGTAATTTCCCTCAGTACTCTTGGACTTGTCTGAACCTGAGTTCATTTAAAACAACCAGAAGCTCTATTATCTTCCTTACCTATTATGAGTATTATTTCTCTTTTAACTACATTTGGTCTTTCTGACTTTTGGAAGATCATTCTTCTTAATAGCAAAACTGGAAGCAAAATAGATGTTCAGTAGTTTTGGTCCCTGTTATTTCATAAAACCATTCTATCTTAAAACACCTTTTGTTGCTCTGGGCTTGTTTCCCCCCACCCCAAAGGCTCAGCTCATTCTTAGCTCCCTAATAATATTCTTGCAGGTTCAGTTTTGTATATTTCCTGATATATGTATCCTTAGAAGTAGCAGAAGGGGTCGGGGGGACACTGAAGCTAGGCTTAAACCTGTCACTCATTAGGTGGGTTACAAGAAGAGAGCCTGGCACTAAGTAGGAATTTGGGTAATGTTGGCTGAAAGAATAAGGCAAGTGGGATGACACTCTCATTTACTGTAAAATGGGGAAAATAGCTTTGCAAAGAGATGTTTTGAGAATCTTTTGAGAGCATAAAGGCACTTTTTAAACTATAAACACACATTGCATTTTAAATGCAATGTATACATATGTATACATGTATGCACACACACACATAGATATAGGTAGGCAGGTAGGTGGGTAGATATACATACGTACACATCTATAAGTGTATGTGTTTGTGTGATATGTAAGATCTTGTTACATTTATAGAATTGTCAAAGGAGAAGGATGATGCCTGGCTCCTACAAGTAGAAACCCTCCAGTGAAGAATATCTTGGTAGAATCACCAAGGTGTAAGGATCCATTCTTTGTTTTGCTTTCTTGACATTGAGTTCTGTCAGTTTAAAGCAGTTTATCAAACTCTAGGGAACTTACTCTAAGTTAAACCTATAAGATACTGATTTTAAACAATAATAGCAAAACACATCAAATTCAAAGGCAGTTGTACTACAAAAACAGTCAACTTCACAAATCATTTAGGCCACTTCTTGGGCAAGCCCACCAAGGAGATCACATTGCAAATCAGATTGTTGCTTAAAGAACAAAGATCTAGAACAAAGGGAATATTTCCATTAAGTTAGCATAACCTAATAAATGCCACTTTAATTAATTAATGTTCATAGCTATCGTTTACTGATGACTTCCAGGTGCCAGGGACTATGTTTTGTGTTTTATTAACAGTTTATAAGTATTATTTCCCCTGATTCTTAAAACAAGCACATTCTTAAAACAATGAGGTTCTTATCCCATTTTAGAGATAGGAAAATTTTGACTTAAATAAGTTACTCATCTTGCCTATTCTCTTAATTCCTATCCTGTGTCCTCTACCAAGGTGACTCACACTGGTCCTTCTCATAATGACAAAAAAATACTGGCAAACACCTGTCTATTTTCTGGAATTCATATTGATTATCATTCTTTGGTTAATGTATTTTCTATTCAGTCAATACAATCAGTTAATTTTCCATTTGATTAGATTCTTCACTTACAAAGGATATACCCTCATATTTATAGAGTTGATGATTTATAATGGGCATCATTTGTTATGACACTTAATACTTTTTATTTCAGAGGACAATTTTGCCTTCATTTTACCCTCCAATTCTAAAAATATTCTACAGCCCAAACTTGTGGCAACTGTCCTCATTATAATTTCTAAACTTGTTATAGGATATTTTGAACAGCCCTATTGATTTACTGTTTCCCATTTTTCTTCTTTGTACAATTGAATTATTTAATTTTTTTTAGCATCATATCTCTCCATCCATTTTCCCTTTTGGGGTATATGACCAATAATTCAGGTCATTCAGATATACTTGTTGAGACTCCACTATGTGGTGACCATTGCTAAATGCTAAGCATATAACAGTAAGTAAAACCAGTAAGTTAAACGTGGTTCCTGCTCTCAGTGAGTTTATAGTAGGAAAATGCGAGAAGTCAACAGCAAAAACTAAATCTTCCCTGAACTTGCTAATAATCTGCTCTTCTAAATTTGTTTCCTATGCCTGCGTTTTTCTTCTCTATGATATACTATTCAAGTGACATGATAACTTTCTCCCACGATTCCTGTTATTTACAGTTTACACCAAACAGGATTTGGTGTTTTTGCTGTTGTTGTTTTTTCTTTTGTTAGGGATGGGGGGAGTTGGTGGTCAGAATTATTTCCAGATGAACAATATTCTTCTTAAATTGTCTGGGTTCAAAATGTCAACAAAGGAATTCAAAACTTTATTATATAGATATATTTTTAGTAGATTGGGCATGCTATATATAAGAATTTTAGTCAGATTATCAAGAATATGATTATAATAGTAACACAGTGCAAATTGGGCTAAGCATAGTTTATTAATTTCTTGATAATTTAGAAAACATTTTAGCGTGTTGCCATATAAAGTCAGAAACAGGGCTAGAGTTTATAGCATAAAATAGTGTGTGAAAGGAAGTATACTTGAGAAAATTTTGAATATTGGTGCCATTATGGATCGAACTCTGGAAGCCCATTATGTAGCCATGTGAAAATTAATTTTTAAATGTCCTAATTATAGAATTAAAGTATAATTGTTGTACACCGTTTGCCATTGCAATTAAATGAACCATCAGATTCATATGGTTCTTTTGCTGTCAGTTGTCTGTTATGTCACATAGATGTAGCTAAGAAAGTTCTTCAAAAATTTTAATATGTGAACAGGTTGCCACAATTTATTAAGTTAATATTTTAAACATTGAATTATGTACAATTATTTTTTAAATTCTTAATTAAGATTTGAATTTGAGATAACATGGGTCCATCCCATCCTTCCTCCTTCTCTCCCTTCCTTCACCTAACATATATTTTAGCTACTGCTATGTATAAGACAATGCCTGTTAAAACTCCATTTTAATAGAAATATTTGATAATAGTCTATGAGCGACAGAAATAATCTTAAATCCGTAGTTCCCAAACTTAGCACCAAGGAGCCCCAAGATATCGCAGTGAATTCGCAGAGGTGCTGCAGGGCATTTTATATTTTATAGGGAAAAACAACAACATCTGTCAGATGCCACACAAACTATTAGCTCAAATTAGTTCTAAGTTTCAACATTAAATAGCATTTCATTCTTTTCAATGATATCTTTGTGAAACTGGTAGTTGCTGTGTTTAAAAACAAGAGCCACAAGAAAAACCAGTGGGCAAGAGGAAATGAAGGTGGTGGTGGGAGATCTGATTCCAGAATGTGAGAAGCTGTGCAGTGCCCAAATATATAGCCCATGCATAACTATGGTTATTTAAGAGTGAAATGCAAATATTATTACTCTTTCAGTTTATGAGTATTATATTTTCAAATAGCTGTTAAGTTGTTGAGATGTTAAGTATTCATTGAGTTGTTTAGACCTAACTAGTTAATAAACAAAACTGTTAGGTATTTCTCTTCACCAAGGAGCACCATGAAAAAATTACCGAGGCACTAAGGGTGCCATTGAAAAAGTCTGAGAAACTCTGTCAATCATTTTGGAAACCCAGTTGCTTTATCATACTTCTCTAAATACAGCTAGCTTTCATTATTTTTAGATAAACACATTGAACCTGCAACGTTTCATAATTTATACAAATTATCCTGATTTATTTTCTTCAGCTATTCATATGTCCCTTCTTTTTCTGGACCCACAGATTTTTTTTCAAAGTTCCCACTTGTTTTTTGCATTATTAGAGGGATATGTATTCTGTGGGTAAAGGCAGTGTATGTGTGCACACTCTATGTGTGTACGTGTGCACACTCTACATGTGAGGGAGCTGTAAAAAGTTCAGCGATGGCTGTTAAATCAAATGCTTGTAAGCAGGTACCTGACTAACCACCTACCTACCTTGTTAGCATGGAGTAGATTTGTTGTATTGTTTAAAAGCTACCTTGATTTATTTTGAGTCGTTTTACTTTTATTGTTCATGTTGATTTGTAAGATACCCACTTGCAGCTATATTTTTACAAATAGGGTTACTTTCAAATTGGTTTATCCTGAATAAGTAATATATCTTCCCTACAGTAGAATTCTCAAATAATGCTAATTTATATAATCAAAATATATTTTATAATTTACCTAAGAATAAACCATAAATTATTTTAAATTGAATGATATCAAACCAATATATTAGCTAATACTAGATTTTTTTAAGTTACAAATAAAGAGACTGTGTTTGTGATGGTGTGCTTCATTGCTAGGAGGATATCACTGGCCACTCCTCGGCAGCTTTATAAATCTTCCAATATGACTCAGCGCTGGCAAAGAAGAGAAATTTCAAACTTCGAATATTTGATGTTTCTTAATACTATAGCAGGTAAGATGCCTCATTCTTTAATCTCATAATGTTTATATTCATCAAAATCTTTGGTAGTATGACTTGATATAATATAGATTTTTCTTTTTGGAATTTAAATGCAGCATTAAAGTAAATTTTGAAGCACTCACATTAAATTTTATCAGAAACTGTACAAGCTAATACCAAGGTTTAGATGCATTTATTGTTGAAGAGGCTTTTCCTTGCTTTCCTTCTGCCATTTCCTTTGCTGACAGCTTTGTCTGAAGGTTTATTAGAGTCAACAAACCATTGCCAGAGAGTGTCTGGAAATAATAATGGTAAAATGTAATTTCACTACTTTGTCATTCTCAGCAATAGCAGCTAGACAGGAGAATAACAACAGGATTCTGCCTAGTACAGATGTCACCTGGATTATGGCATGATTAGGTTACAGCATCCTTTTTTTTTTTTTCTTAAAATAGTCAAATAAAAATAAAAAATCAGATTACGTTTTCTAAATGATGAGTAACTGCCATCAACCTTGGCAGTACTATGTTTGTAAATCAAAAGGAGATAGTGGCTTTGTTTTTCTGCTAAATCAGTGGTTGTCAGTGGTTAAACATGTCTATGAGATTTAAGCGCTTCATTCTTTTTTCTTAAGTTAGGCTCCAAAAGTGCTTATTCGTGTTGAATTACATAGAGTTTACTTCTGCAAATCAGGCTCTACAAAAACTTTTTGCAATCAGATGAATTTAAATAACTACATAAATAAACATGTTTACAATTATTGTTTCATTATGAATGAATTCTTACAACATGAATTTAAAGCAGTGTTCTTATGAGTCATTGTTTTAAAAAGATAACTATGTAATATTACTCTTTTTAAATCTACCATACATAGTGTGAAGATGGATACTATAGGTATATATTAAATGTGGATGATATAGACATGTGTCAACCAGGCAAGAGAACTTGATTTGTCAACAAAAAGGGATAAAGCTATTTGAAATGTTGAAATGTTTTTGCATTTTAATCACTTAATGCATTCATATGTATGCATATATTCATTTATTCGTATATACAGCAAACACATATATCTTAAAGAAACCTATTTACTCCTGCAAAGATAGAAGAAATGTGTTATATTATTTAATTAGCACATTATTTGTATATAATAGAATGAACTTGAATATCTGAAATGTAAAGAACTCAATTTCGTTAGCATGTTTAGGTAAACAGCATGAGGTACAGAAAGAATACAAGCTTCAACACCAAAAGGAAGAGGCGTAGAATCCCAGATCCACCAACTCTGTGTCTTGCATAAACTGAATTTCAAGTTTTAACTCTATCTTGGACTTTTAATCTTTCAGTAGCAATGTTTAATATATTTACATTTATTGTAATAACTAGTACATTTGGTCTTATATTCCCTTGTTTTATACTGTTATTTTTTATGTTTTCTTGCTTTTAATATTATTTTGTTCTTCTCTGGCCATATAAATACTTTTTTGCTCGCCTCTAGAGTGATTTAGAATGTAGGCATCTTGTTATTAATTCTCCTTGAGATATATTTAAATTTTTAAAAAGCCTTCTAAACTATATTTCTCTTATTTTTGAACTAAAAATGAGCCAACATTTTAAAATCACTCCTATGTACAATAAAAACTTTAATTCAATTTTACTCCTCATTCAATGCTTATCTTTGTAAATATAATTTACTAGTCAGAATCCAGATTATTATTAACTTCCTACTCTTTGTAGTCCGTATCTTTTTGCATGTTAAGAAGGATTTCCAACTATTAAAATTTTATTCTTATTCTTACAGTATATTATTTTCAGCTAATGGGTCTTCACCTGCTTTTTTAGAATATCGTTCTCTTTACATTGTTCTGCAGTATTTTTTCCATATGACCTGTGTTGGGTTTTTTGTTATTTGCTCTTGAGAGATCTATCAAGACTCAGTGTCTACCGTTAGATGGGCTTTGTTTTTTTTCCTTGGCCTTGCTAGCTATTTGGAGCTGTTAGATGTAAAATTGGAGAGCAGAGTGATACACACCTTGCTTCCAGTTCAGTTTCCATGCTAGCAGGCATTCATATTATTAACAAAAGGTTCTGCTATTCTAAGATGGCATTCTCTCTATTGTGTGGATGGAAGGTTTTCTAGTTCATTGTTTTAAAGGGCTCTTCTAGTCTCCATGCCTTCCCACTGCATTTTACTCATGACTGGTAAATTCCCCACAATATGGTACAGTACCATCTATAACCACCACACACTTCATGCCTGTTACTTTCTGGGGGTGTCTTTCTCTAACTCTGGAGAGATTGCTCTAAATCTAGATAACGTTGTAATCCCTTCTAAAAGTTGCACCTGAGCAGTGCGGAGACGGATACGCTTTTTTCTCACTGGGACTGTCTTTAGGTTTCTGAGCCAGGGCATGCAGACCATGAGGGGAATTTAAAAATGTCTTCCTATTCTTTTTTGAATCATTGGGGCCTGTTTTATTTGATGATATGAAGAATGTATAGGCCACTGATTCTTTTTAAGAATTTATTGGGTACTTCCTTTACAATTATAACTAAACATTAAAGGCCCTGACTATTGTAGGCAATGGGATAAAAAGAAGAATAAAATAAAGACCAGGAACTTACAGCACTTATAATCTAGATGAATAAATAAAATATACATAAATGAGAGCATTTTAAGACAGCTGATATTAAGTGCTGAACAATTGCTATAAATAGTGAATGCTGCAAAAGCTAAGCAGAGGGGAGGAATTTAAAAATGTGTTTGGGGAGAAAAAAAGAACAGAGCTCTTACAGATTTCTGCCAGTTGGATGCATGTAGTGTGTTCAGGGGACATGAGTATCATATCTGACCTGGAGGAGAGAATAATAGGTCAGAACCAGATTATAAAGAGGCTTTTAGGAGTACAGTTTTGGAGGAGAAGGGAATGCAATATGGAATTTTAGGAAAATTAAACTGATATGTATGACATGAATCAAAATTGATACAGCTTAACATTAGAGAGAGCTATAAGGGAAATATTATAGACATCTAGATACAAAGTCAATTTGTTCATTCTTTCAGTAAGTAGTTACTGAACATTTAATGTGTGCCACACATTCTATTTTATACTGAAAATACAGAAGCAAGTAAAATACAGTTTCTGCCTTTGAAAAGATCATAGTATAGTCAGAAAAACAGACATGTACACCAGCAATTCCAGTAAAAAGTTGTGGAAGCATTGTAGTGAGAGCATATATGACGCCATTTGGGATCAAAAATTTAGAAGCTATTAATATTACTTGTAACCTAGAGATCAAGAAAAGGTTCTTATAGGTGACATTCAAAATGAGAATTGAAATACAAATAAGAATTCACTAGAAAGTAGGCAGAGGGCATTCCAAGAAGAAAGAAAATGCGGGGTGAAGATTTGGATGAGTAGTGGAAGCAGAAATGACAAAAAGAGACAGAAGCAAATGACACTTTGTTACGTTACTATTATGCAAAAAGTGTGTCACTGCCCTTTACTCCACTTCAGTGGTTTTCAGAGTGTGGTCCCCTGACCAGCAGCTTCAGTATTATGTAATGCAGATTATCAGATTCCTTTGCAAACCTACTGAAATAGAAACTCTAGGGATGGGGACCAGAAACCTTTTTCAACAAGCACTCTAGGTGGTTCATATGCAAAACCTTAGAGCACCATTGCTGTAGCCATTTAAGATCTAATTATCAGAACAAGATTTGCATATAAAAACATTTAGAACATATAAGAAAGTATGCAATTAAGTGTAATAAAAGTTTAGAGACGTGAGAAATTAGTATGATATAGTCCACTCAAGGAAAGCGTCATAGAAAAGTTGGGCTTTAAATGAACTCTTCAAGGATTTTGTCAGATGTAGATGATTATCCATTCTACTTTATAAGTAGAATGACACTTGAAAAAAGTGATGAATATAAATATCCTGAGGTACTCTCCCTGGACATATTCCTATTAATTCTTCCCCTGCCATCATCCTAAGATTTTAAATAGGAGTGCCAGTTTATGCTGAACACCAGCATTGAAGATTTGGGTGATAGTTTTATAGAGAAGCTGCACTAATGCCAACATTGAATAATTGTTAGGGCAACAATTAGAATTGCCTGTTTTTCTGATTTGTGGAGAATACTGTGTATCCATTCATCTCTTCTTATTAAAACGCCTTTAAGAGTTCTCTTAGGATCCTAGAATAAAGGACACTCTAAAGATATTAAATTGTGCTAATATTACTTTTACCAACATAGGTTCCACTAATCATATTATTTCATAACACAGTTTTAGGGATATATTTATTGTTCAGTAAGTAGTTAATGTAATTGATTGAAATTTAAGATTTATCATTTTGTCCAGGCACAGTGGCTCAGGCCTGTAATCCTAGCAGTCTGGGAGGCTGAGGCAGGAGGATCACTTGAGGTCAGGAGTTCAAGACCAGCCTGAGCAAGAAGGAGACCCCATCTCTACTAAAAATAGAAAAAATTAGCTGGGCGTGGCAGCACATGCCTGTAGTCCCAGCTACTCAGAAAACTGAGGCAGGAGGATCACTTGAGCCCAGGAGTTTGAGGTTGCAGTGAGCTACAATGATGCCACAGCACTCTACCGAGGGCAACAGATCAATTATGTCATAATAATTAAAGAATAACTTCTTTAATTGTTGATATCAAGATTCAGAAAAAAATCAATAGTATTTTTATTACTTTTGTGTTTTATTTCATTATTTGTTTTTGAAACATTTCTTTAATTATTAATATCAATATTCAGAAAAATAGTAAATAATAATTAATGTTTATTGAGTGATTTACAATGTGCCGAACATGGTTCTAAGTGCTTTATGTGAATTTACTCATTGAATCCTCACAATTGCTCCATGAGTTAGGTTCTGTTCTTTTCCCCATTTCGTAGATGAGAAATGAGGTAAACAGAAGGTAAGTAAGGTGCCCAAGTCACTGAGCTAATGAGTGACAAAGTCGGGATTCAAACCTAGGTCATTTGGCCCCGGAGTCTTCACTCCACCCCTGTGTTGTACTGCTCCAGGATATTCATGGTACCATTCAATTTCATCTCCAGTCAGCAGCCTTCATTTATTAACTGCTTTTAAAACCTAAACGAGTAATGATGTAAAATAACTTTATCATTTTCTTTTACATTTCCTCAAAAGAAATCTTTGAAGTTTATTTACTGTCATGCATTTTGTAGATACTGATATTCTAGCCCTGAATCTCGGCCTGGAATTATTTTCTTTAATGTGGAACCTGGTACTGTTTTCAGCAAGATCTTACATGCAGAGAAACAAACTCTGAGACAGAGGTTTGCTCGAGGAAATTTATTGGAAAAGGCCTCTGGATTAACATTTGTGGGGGAGTGAAGAAAGTAGACCTGGGTAGAAGGAGAAGTTGAACCACAATGCGCTTGTGACAGAGGCCTCAGCAGATCCCACAGGGAGCCTGGGGCTGGGGTCACAATTCAGGCCTTCATTACCTCCACTCTGTAGTCATTGGCTGCAGACTCCTGGAAGGAGACATGACTTTAGATGGAGACATGACCTTGGATGAGGAGCTTTCTTCCAATGATAGCGATTCTTGGAGAGGGATTTAGCTGAGCACCACCAGCCATCAACACTCCCAGCATCCATTATACTAGTGGTTCTCAGACTTGGGCACATCAGAAGCAGGCCTGCTGAAACACAGACCATTGCCCCCGCCCCCAGAGGTTCTCATTCAGTAGGCTTGGAGTGAGGCTCAATAATTTGCACTTCTAAAAAGTCTCCAGTTGATGCTGATGCCATCAGTCTAGGGAGCACACTTTGAGAATTACTGCACTACACCTATATTCTTTGTAAGACATACCCAAAGATAATTCCATTAATCTTCTACATCACTCACATCTTCTATAGCACTGTCAATAGTACACATTTTGATGCTTATGACAGTGTGTCCTTAGCATTTTGTGATTATATCTCATCTTCCCAATGAGAAAAAAAGCAGTTTTGCTCAGTAAATACCCATGAAATGAAATGATTTCATATTTATGCTTTGTAAATATTTGCAAGATTTTGTAATCTATTATGTGAATTCACTAGAATTATTGGATGAGGGATTCTTTAAACTTCCTGGGTTAAAGAGAAGAGTTACAGGGTTGGAATCCGGTTGAGTAGATGAAACAATCTTTTCTGGCCGCACATTTAAAAAAATATAGGTCAACATGACATAATAAATTTTATATTTTCTATAAATATTCTATAATTATTTCTCTAATACTTAGCTGAAAACAGTTTCAAATTCTGTATTACATTAATGGTTGTTGTCTTCTACTTTCAGATTTATCTTTTTTCCCAAAAATATTATTTTAGTATGAAATACAGAGTATTGTATGACCCATTTCTTACTCTCAGTTTCTTAAGGTTTCTCATACTTGACCGATTTTACTTTTCTCCTTTCTAGATGCTTTTAAAAATAAGACTAAATAAAGCATATGGTCCCAGTGTCCTATTATTAATACATTATGTAGACTTTTTAGACCCTCTTGTGATATGTGTATATACATACACAATTGAATTTAAATAAACATACCTTTGATTATAAATATATAAGTTTTGTGAAGATACTTTCCATAGTAAAAAAAGTTCGTCAAATCTTCAGAAAACATATTGTTTTTAAAAGACAGTTACCTAAAAGCCCATAAATGTGTTTATAGTCTTTGTTTTGTTCTATTTATAAATTTAATAAATATGCACTATAGAAAATTGGGAATATGGGAAAATGTAATTTAAAAAATTAAACCACTCATAAGCCTTGCCATAAATATCCCAGTTGACATTTTGTTATTTATCTGTTTTTCTTATTCTGTATATCGTGTATCATTGGGAACCTGCTACACATACAAGTTAACATTCTACTTTTTCCATTTCATTAAATATTCTTCAAAGGCTTGATTTTTAAAACTGCATGAGAGTCCAACTTTGAACTGTGGTATAATTTATTTAACTATTTTTCAAACATTCAAGATTTTTTTATTTTCAAAGAACTCTAAGTTTTAGAAGATTATATAAAAGAATTTTAATGATGCTCAGAGTTCTACTAAAAATACAGTTTCAACCTCTGATTCCCAGGGTTGACCTGATTTCTGTTTATTGGGTTCTGAAAGATACAACCCATGCCTCGTTTTACGGCTTATTGAATAATACTATGAAAAAGACGTTAAAATCTGGCATTCTTACATTTAAAAAAATAGTAAAGTGATTGCTAACATAGCTTTGTGTAAATGATCCCCTGTTAGACTTGGGAATTTTTTTTAAAGGAGTTTGAGTTGTTTTTCATATGATCAGCTAATGAATTCAGGACAACTTCTCCAGCCCCAACCTTTTCCTCCTGTTTAGCATTTTCCACTTTTTTACTCTGTGATGAACAAGCCCTCCCTGGTTAATTATGTATATATTTAGCTACTGCATGTGTTGGGCTTATTATTGTCATCTAATTAGATGTAACTTGAACTGCTTCCTTCTAGAAAAATCATTAAAAATTCTTTCCTAATGACCTAGAGATGACAAAATGTCTGTAAAGTGTGAAGAAGCAGACAAGCACAGGAACATCGCTCTTAAAGAGTGTTAATCCAGATGCTGCAATCATCTAATTAAACAATATTTTGCTGTCATTAACATTTTCACCAAGGAATTGCAGTTATAATTTCTTTGTCAGCTGTCTCTAGATCACTTTACCTTCAAAACTAAAGTGCCATATAAAAACATTAAATTGGATGGTTTAATTAAAAAGTTTTTTTTTAAATGAAGCTACATATCCAGTGTTTCTGAGATCTCATTTACTGTGCTTCACTTTTATTGTTTGAGTGGATTAGTGTCATAGGCTTGCAATGTTTAATATTCATCTTCTAAGATAAATCCTTATAAGCATAGTTAACAAAAAATATATATATATATATATTTTTTTCTGTACTTACTGCTGCTGGAAAAGGAAAGAACCTTACCAATTATAGCATAAGTGTATTTACTAAATTTCAACTATCCTAAAGAAAAAACAAAACATTAGTAAATAAATATCTAGATGTGCCAGAACCTAACAAGTATTACTTTGGAAATATCTCACTTTTTGGGTAATTTAGTGAACAGTATTATTTTTCATTTCACAAAGGTGTTCAGTAAAATAATTAAAGAAATAATGCCAATTCATGGTTAAAACTTATGAATGCAAAATCCCAAAGTACCACTTAATCATTCTTTTTCTTTCATGTGGCATTAAATATATTGTTTTTAATTCAAATTAAAAATGTATATTGATTGTCCATGTTGTAAGGGTTTGATGTGGAAATTTTTATTAAAAGCAGGTTTTAATGTCATTATATTTATTTATAAAGTTTATGGTATTAACGTTAAAATGGTGCTATAAAGGTCTAGTGATTTAAAAATTACTAAATTTTTCTTAACATTTATTTTTAAAGAACCCCACAAAGATTATTGAAAGTGAATTAAAAAAATGCAGGGCAGATAAATAGCCAAGAGCTATGACTGTTGACAGCAATCATTTTGTGTGTATGTGTGTGTAAGCTTTAAAATGGTCCTTTCTTTCCTTTGTATTTTTTCTAAAAATAACATTATATGTTTTTCTTTATTAGAAAATCATATCTATTATATTAAAAGCTATCTATTGTATTAAAAGCTAATGTCTTTAAATATGGTTTCTATTTTTTATGCTGTTTGCATTTATACAGTACATTTAAGCACTGAGTTAATATAAATTGGCTTTTTATTTATTTTATTTTGACAGTTTTTCCTTAGTATGTAAGTTGTAAAACTTCATCAGAAATTTTTTAACAATTGTGGTATCTTTCATCTATCAATTGATTTATATAAGTAAAATATGTTTTATATACACACATACACATATATATGTAGCATCAGCATTGTTCTATAAAAAGACACACACTGGAAGACCTACTTTTCATTAAATTATACAGATTTTTAAGTAGAACAGTTCCCCAGAATATGACTGAACACTAAACTTGTCATGGACCTATTTAGGATCCCAGAAATAGCTCTGGGATCTGGCCAATCTATGCTATCTTTATATATACATGTATTTTAAAAAAATACTTAGAGGGATCAGGTGTCCTATATTAGCATATATATGAGCTACCAATCAATAATAAATTTTAAATTTTAGAATTTTACAGCTTGTATTTTACAATAATAGTACCGCTTTAGCAGACCATTTTCATGTACAAAAGACTTTATTAAAGGCTCTAAATTGTTGTTTATTGTCATCAGTACTATTCTTCGTGGTAGACTTTTATAAGCACGAAGCAAGTTCATTGATCGGTTGAGCTACCTAGGCTGTAGACATTTTCTTCTAGTTTAACGTACACATTCACAGTGCCTTTCTCCTCTCTCATACACACTTCTATTCCTTTGCATAATTCTCATCCTCTAAAGAGAATGTTCTGCAGTTTTCCTTCTTTACATGGTTTATGTTCAGCTTTTGAAATTTGGTACATTTTATTACATTTTTATCATGTGCATATTAATTCCACCAACAAACATTTATTGGGTAGACCGTATGTGCCAAGACACAGAGATTGAAAACAAAACAAAACAACCCGGCCCCTACACGTGTGAGTTTACAGACTGGCAGAGAGGCAGACAAGTAAACAGTGACGTGGATTGGGTATGAGAGAGGCCTGTCTCAGAGCTGCGGTGGGAGGGCAGGGACAGCCCTAATCTAATGCTCACAAATCCCAGTAAATCTTCTTTCTCTCAGTTACCTACATATATATTCCATGCCCACATCAATTTACACACTTAAAACTATATGTAGTTTAGTTGTGAAATACAAAGCTTCATATAGTAAACAGATAAAATAGTCGCCCAGTAAAACATTTGCTAAATGAATTACTTTGGTTTGATGCTCATAATAGTGGATTTTTAGTTGTTACTCAGATTGTGGGGGTTTTTTTCTATTTTACAGTCATGTTTACCAATTGCTACAAGAGTAGATATCATTTAATGTCATTTATTGTTGACAAACAAGATAGTGTCTGCATATCCATGTTACTATTATGATACACATGGTGGGTACACCAAGGCCCACTGGGTGAAATCTATGTCACTGAATACCAGTGAAATAGCCATTTTGTGTGAAATTGAGTGAAAATTTAGAAAGTTACCCATGATCAGATCATAACACTTTTTTTACTAAAAATAATCTTGTCCAACAAAAGTTTTCTTTGGACCCTGTTTCTTTAATAGTGATTCTCTCAATTCCAACTGCTCATATGGTATTTCAGTACCAGTTTATGAGGGGGAGCCAGTGCTGTGCTCCCCTAAACTTACCACATTCCCATTGTGTCTCAATATCCTTACCTGAAATATTTAAGTCATTTTACCAAAAACTAAACAGACAAGCCCCACCTAAAGTCCAGCAGGTCTCCACTAAAGTAAAACAATATAATACAAAAAGAAAATGAATGAACTTAAAAGAATGGAGGCTGGGCATGGTGCCTCACACCTGTAATCCCAGCACTTTGGGAGGCCAAGGCAGGAGGATGACTTAAGGCCAGGAGTTCAAGACTAGTTAAGGCAACATAACAAGACCCCATCTCTACAAAAAATAATAATAAAAATTAGCCAGGCTTGGTGGCATGCACCTATAGCCCCAGCTACTTGGGAGGCTGAGGAAGGAGGATTGCTTGAGCCCAGGAAGACAAGTTTGAAGAATGCTGCTTTAGCATACTGCACTCCAGCCTGGGTGACAGAGTGAGACCCTGTCTCAAAAAAAAAAAAAAAATATGTTTGACATCTGCCTATGTACTTTTCACCCTTACTTCAGAGTACTTCGGTTCACTTGCAAATTCTCTACATTGATTCTTGATATAGTTTAATATAGTATTCCATGCACTGGGAATATAATTTCTAGATATGTATTCGTTGTAACAGAAGACCATTACATAAGCTGCAAGTGTGCAGGTCAGCAGGGTGACCTCCTCCGTGATCGCTTTTGGGGGCTCTGGCTGAAAAGACTCCGCGACCAAGGTTGCAATATTCTCTACATCAGCAGAAGGGAGATTGAGCATGGAAACACACATGTGTTCATAGGAAGTTCCAGTGGGCCAAGCCCCAAAGTGCCTCCACTTACATTCTGTGGATGGAACTGAGTCCATGGCCATAGCTACTCGCAAGAGAGGCTGAGAGGTGTATTCCAGCCCAGGAAGAAGATAATCGATTACAACAAGCAGCCAGCAGTCTCTGTCACAATCTTATAAATCTTAATTCTAGTGGCTTTTTAAAAAAATTATTGAGTAAATTCACTTGAAACACATTGTTACCAGGGCACTTTTTATTAAAGACATGGTTCAATAAAGAAAAGAGTTACTTTTCTTCTGAAATTCATAATTGCCTTATAAGAACAGAAACTATGTCATAAGCAATTAGTGCATACAAACTTTCATTTCTGTTTTTCTTTACTAGGACGGACGTATAATGATCTGAATCAATATCCCGTGTTTCCATGGGTATTAACAAACTATGAATCGGAAGAATTGGACCTGACTCTACCAGGAAACTTCAGGGATCTATCAAAGGTACCTTTTGCATATGTAGAAGTCAGTTTTCTTCATAAGAATATAGTCTAAACGCATATCTGTCAGAGAGAGTGTGTGTGTGTGCGTCCAATTAATGTTTGTGAGAAAGTAAACCTGGTTGTCTTCTCCTGTTGTACTCAGTGTTTAAATCTCATCAATTCTTAGCACCGGAATTAAGCTACAAGAAAATAAATTAGTACTAGCATAAGCCAAATGAAATGGGTATTTGAGAAAGAACACACGTAGGGAAAGGTTGCTTAGATATCTTAGGCTTTAAAGTAAAAAAAACTGAAATTACTACAAAATATGGTGGCAAATCATTTCTGTGATGTATTCCTGAAGCATAAGACACGTTATCTTTTTTTTTCTTTTTTACTAAATAATGCTGAATAAAGGCATTTTATCTCGATCAAAAAATACACATACCCCGAAGGGAAGCATAATGCTGAAAAGAAGGTCCATTAAGTTTATCAAGGGTCTATTTAGATAGGAGAGAAAAGATACAGCCACAAAAATGGCAAGAACAGGATACTTAATAGGAATAATAAATAAAAAGCAAATTTTTGGTTAATTCACCTTATTTGTCCAGAGGAAACTTAAGTGGGATACTAAACTGTTTGAAATTCAGTGAAGAACTAGGAACTAAGTTTAAAAAGCTGCTCTATAGCCTAAGCTCACATGAGAGCCCAGCCCCTGCGTTTATGAACTTTGGGTTAACAGTCCACAGAGGGCTAAAAGGTAGATGTGTATATGTTTGGTTTTGGGGCGGCAGACTTAAGGGGCTCTTAGCCAAGGCTAGCATAAGCCCTGCAAATTAGGGAAACATCATTGAAACCAATTTAAAATTAATCCCACAAATTGTTTTTAACTCAGCATGCCTTCGCCTGCCTCCGTTCTTGCCTTTGAGAGCTAGACCTGCCCAAGTTGAAGTTCTATATTGCACTAATTAACTAGCTATGTGACCTAAAGCCAATTTCTCTTCGCCCATTTGTAATATGAGGAGAATAATACTATCCCATCTCATACAATTGTAAGGATCAAATGACATGTGCATTTAAAGAGTGTAACATAGTGCTTGGCACATAGAAGCACCTCGTGAATATTAGCTATTATTATTACACATGGAGTATTTCTTAGTCTGTTTTTGAAGCCTGTTTACTAAGTTTTCCGTATACTTATGTCATTCACTCTCTAGTTCTTTTATTATGTAACTTCTTTATCAAACCTTAATTGTAAGCCAGGTGTCGTGGACCCCCCTATAGTCCCAGCTACTCGGGAGGCTGAGGCAAAGAAAATCACTTGAGCCGGGAGTTTGAAGTTGCTGTGAGCTGTGATAACGTCTTTGCACTCTAGCCTGGGTAACAGAGCAAGACTCTGTCTCGAAAAAAATAAAATAAAATAAAAATCTTAGTTGTAGCTCATTGCTAATTTTAGTTATGGTATTATAGATTCTAAAGGGACCTAAGAGATGGGTTAGCCAATATCTTAGTGAGAGTCACACAGCTGGTAAAAAAAAAAAAAAAAAAAAATTGTTAGCAATTGAATTCTAATATTCTTGCAAGTATTGTAACTTTTCCAGTGCAAATCAACTGAACAAGAGTCTTTAACCATTTACCATGAGCAGGCAATTATTCAGGCTCAGGTAGATAGAAGCCTTATAATTCATGGGACCTGACCTCCAAGAGCAAATCTTGTTATGGATTATCTGATTAATAAGATCAGTTCCCATACAATTTTATAATGAGAACTACATGAGGGGCAATAAATACATGTTGAGTATCCCTTATCCAAAATGCTTGGGACCAGAAGTGTTTCAAAATTCAGATTGTTTTGAATTTTGGAATAGTCACATTATATACTTACCAGTTGAGCATCTCTATTCCAAAAATCTGAAATCCAAAATGCTCTAGCATTTTCTTTAAGCATCAGCTCAGCACTCAAAAAGTTTCAGATTTTGGAACATTTCAGATTTCTGATATTTGGATTAAAGATGCTCAACCTGTAGCGGTTAGGAACAAGAACTCTAAAACTAGACTACTTGGGTTCAAATGCTAATTCTGCCACTTACTAGCTGTGGGGCCTTAGACAATATTATTAATTATATATTAGAAACTATAAAATATATACGCAATAAAAATTTAGAGTATAGATTCTCAAGTGGCATGATAGATTGTATTAAAATTTCATAAGCTGACTATTATTATGGCTATTTTATTCTTTTTAAAACAGGAAAAGTCCTTTTTCTTTGAAATCAACTGTAACATTGAGTTGAAAGGAAACTTATAGACCAGGTTCCTTTCTTTCCTCCACTTACTCATTCTTTCAGTCATTCAGTCAACAAATATTTATCACACATTTACTATATGTCAAGCACTGTACCAAGTGGAAAAGCGTTCAGGAATGTATAAAACAGACATAGTCCCAGTCCTCATGGAGGGAGTTCAGTCCAGAGCAAAGGTACGAATTCAGATAGTTAACAGAAATGTGTGAGGCCAGCATTTATGAGATAGGTATGGGGGGACTGTACTAAACTGGAGAGTGCATGCTCAACTACTCCAAGGCGTTGGGACTCGGATGTTCTTGAAACACTAACTCAGCCAAAGAAAGTATGGCACTCACTATGATTAATATGGATTATAGAAGGCATCTGGTAAAATATTTGCTAGTAATCATAGATTTTTAGTTATCCATGTAGAAAACATGAGATAAATTAAATGAGGAAGTCACTGTTTCTAAAGTAACTGGAAGATATAAACATTCTTCAAGGTTTTTAAGCTGATCATGTATTTCCTTTGGCAGAGCTTTTCCTTTTGTGCCTCACATGTGCTCTTCTAATTTTATATAGTGTTAAATAAATAGTACAGGTAAAAAGACAGAACCTAAATAAATTAGGCAACATGAATACAAAGTATACTTTTGCAAGCATGGAATCCT
>RJWJ010002240.1:0-105478 GCA_004363605.1 Indri indri
ATAAAGGACTGGGAAAGTACATGGAAGAGAAAATGAAGGCCATTTTATGCCAAGCTAGATGCAAGAAGGCATCCAAACAAGCTTCTACACAGTAAAGTGGCACGATCAGATGCCATTTTTAAAGAGCTAGCTCTGACAGGTATTGGGAGGATGCAGGCTGGGTGGGTGAGGCTTGGTGGAAGGAAAAGAGAGAGGAAACTTTAAGGGACAGTGAACACTGAACTAAAGCAGTGGTGTTTGGCGGCCGTTTCAGAAAAAGAACCCATTAGCTTTTATAACTGGGTCCCCTTTCCCAAAGCACCACCCTCCACCACAGAAGGGGCTGCAGGGGCACACACTGAGTCTTGGCTCATTCCCCAGAGCAATGAGGACTATTTTACAATACAGAACTCCCAATCATCACCACTGGTAGCACACACACAAAAATCACATTTGAAAAACACATTTAAACAGAATTTACAAGGACTTAACGGATTATGAAGTAGTTTCTTATCCCCCCTCATGGCTATGAATACATTGCAAAATCTAGGACAGTTAAATACTGTATTTAAATTCAGATGTGATATATACATATGTTACTTATTCTTTTTATAAAGATCTGCCCTAGTGAAATTTAATTAGCCTTTGCAAGTTTATATATTGTGTGTGTTGGAAGGATGATTTAAACTAAGTCGGTAGTTTTAACCTGACTAAATTCTCCAGCCTGCCCAGCAAAGAGGTGTGTCAGAATTAGATTTCACTAAAAGTGGTAGAAAATCCAAGTAACGATGTCTATAAAAGGTAGAAGTTTATCTCTTGGATAAATAAATATGATCTGTAGAGCTGGGAGTCGGCAGAGCAGCTTCACAAAATCTTTTTCATCGGGAACTGAGTTTTCTTCTTTCTTACTGCTCTGCCAGGTCCGTGATTTCCACCTCATGATCCAAGGTGGTGGTGAGAGCACCAGACATCCTCATATGCCCATGGGAAAGAGGAAAGAATGCAGATAGCTTCACCTCTTTAAGGACTTCTCAGAATTCATATGTGACACTCCTGCCTGCACACAATTAGAATATATATGGAATCAAAGCAGGCCGAAAAATATAATCACTATTCTTGGTGACATGATTCTGGCTAATAATTGGAGGGTATGTAACTAAAGAAGAAGAGTTGAATGTATATTAAAAGGTAACTAAACCAGCAGTCTTTGCTACAGGAGGAACTAGACAAAGTAGAATAATGATTATGGAATCAAAATTAATTGTTTTAACAGTATAAATGACCAGCCAATGACCAGTTCCACAATTTAAAAACAATTCTTAGTAGTTTGAATACAGACTGCCTAGGAGATACATCAACCGGGAGAATGAAATTCCAGCACTTTTGGAGGCTGAGGCTGGAGGATCGCTTGAGGCCAAGTGTCCAAGATCAGCCTGGGCCAGGCGCGGTGGCTCACGCCTGTAATCCTAGCACTCTGGGAGGCCAAGGCGGGTGGATCGTTTGAGCTCAGGAGTTTGAGACCAGCCTGAGCAAAAGCGAGACCCCATCTCTACTAAAAAAAATAGAAAGAAATTAGCTGGACAACTAAAAATGTATATAGAAAAAATTAGCTGGGCATGGTGGCACACGCCTATAGTCCCAGCTACTCGGGAGGCTGAGGCAGTAGGATTGCTTGAGCCCAGGAGGTTGAGGTTGCTGTGAGCTAGGCTAATGCTACAGCACTCTAGCCCGGGCAACAAGACTCTGTTTCAAAAAAAAAAAAAAATCAGCCTGGGCAACATAGCAAGATGCATTTCTACAAAATAAAATTTTTTAAAAATTACTGGGTATGGTGGCACATGACTGTAGTCCCAGCTACTTGGGAGACTGAGGTGGGAGGACTGCTTGAGCCCAGGTGTTCAAGGCTGCAGTGAACTATGATTATGACACTGCACTCCATCCTAGGAAAAGAGAACAAGACCCTCTGTCAAAAAATAAACAAATAAATAAATAAAATATAATATAATAAAATGGGAGAAGTGGGTGTGGTAGTTTCTCTCCAGGATGGCTTCCCTTCCATCTTTATATATGCAGAGGGAAAGCTCTGAAATTATTTGTGTTCTTTGGAGAAAATAGACATGACAGGTAATACATATTCTTTTGGTATTAGACAGGTAAATGTTTTATATTATTACATCACTCACACACCTTGGCCAACACTGGCCCACCAACCACGGCCCTCTACAGCACCCCTCCTCCTTCCAGACAGAAGGACATTGCATCCTGCCACCATCCCAGGGATCCAGTGTCACACCTAGCTCTGCCCATTCCAATGGAGGCTGCTGCTCCAGCACCATTTCCCCCACTCCATGCTGTTTGTCCTGGGGAAAAACCAAAAAACTTATCTTAATAGATCCATCTGCAGTTCTGGATTAAGAAGCATTCTTGTTTGATTGGCAGTACCTCTCTCTCATGTCACAGGAGAGCTCGTGACTGACCTTGTGCCAACCACAAAGCGGTTAGTGACTCAAATCAGGGAGTGGAGAGGCTAGTTAAGGAAGATAACTTTGGAGTGTCAGGGCCTCATAGAGCCCTTTAAATAGTTCCACATGAGGTTGACATGGGGGCTTTTACTTTGCTAGAACGTAGCCCAGCACAAGCTTGTGTGTATTAACAACCTACATATTAGGTAGCACCTATCAGAAACTTAAAATAGGGAAAAAAGCAAAACATGCCAATGAAAATGGTAGATATGGAAGATTGTTTCGAATCCTTCAAGATTACTGCCATCAAATCCTTCCCTCCCTCTAAGGGCACACCATTTCCCTTGGAGATATGGAGTCTATTCCTCCCCTCCCTCTTGAATCTGGGCTGGTCTTAGGGACTTGCTTAGCCAGTGAGTATGAAGCCTTGCAGCTTCCATCTGGGTCTCTTATAATGCTTGCGGAAGGCTCATCTGGGAGAAACCAGCTTCTCTGCAAGACGTATAAGTCTCTGTAAGACTATCCTGTGACCACGATGCTGTGAGAAGCTTAAACCATGTGCAGAGGCCCTGGAGGAAGAGACCCCATATGGAGAATGAGAGGCCACATGCGTGAGGAAGCTATTTTAGGAATGGATCCTCCGGTTCACCCACTCCAGCTGAAAACATGTGGATCGAGATGAACCATCCAGCCAAGCCCTTCCCAAATTCCTGACCCATAAAATTATGAGTAAAATAAAATAGGTATTTAAAGTCCCTAAGGTCTGGTATAGACAGGTAATGGAAAAGGTAGGTTAAAAAGAGAATGTCATACAGGAAATATGGATGGAAGATAAGCAAGAGGTGAGAGAGGATCGAAGGAGTCAAAATGAGCTGGAAAACTATGAAGTCATTAGTATGAAGCTGAATTTCAACGAATGAAAAGGCCAGGTGATAGGGAGCCAATTTCATGAGGCAAAAGTAGAAAATCTAAGAGAACAGTATGTTAACATAGACACTTCCAAAAGGAAAATAGTGATTTCAGGAAAAGGGAAAACTCAAAGAGCATTGCAAATAGTCACCCAGAAGATTTACATAAAAGCCAAATTAGTATAACGTTAAACAGAAACTTGGGGGAGGAAAATCTTACTGACATCAGCATCCACGTTTCACATGGAACACTTATTTATTGAGTGTATATTTGGGCTAGCAGTTGGTGATTTATAGAAGGAAGAGACATAATTCTTGCCATTATGGAGCTCACAAATACATTGTATCTAATTTTTGTCCTAGGGTGATAACTCGATGGCCCCTTCCATTATGAAGAAATATTGGAACCTCCAGTTTGTATGGGAATAGCAACATCTCTGCATTGTCAATATGAAGCTGTATCTTTTAAAAAAGAAGACAAATACCTCAGGACAATATAGAAAAGCCACATCTAGACGGTAAAATCTGAAAAATGAAAGGATGCTAATATAGGGCCATGCCTTTTGGGAGGTTTATTCTTAATCGATGAGAAGTTGCAACACTGGATACATAAGAAAGTTTCTCAGGGAGCTGGAGGGGAAGTCTGCTATTACTTTCCTTTTTTGAAAAAGACAAGAGAGGATTAAACAAGAAATGCAGAAGTACATCTTGCTTCATATAGTCCTGAAAAGTCCTGTATAATTGGCTCTGTCTTAAAAACCCAGGAATATTTGTCGCCCAGAATATCACAGTAAATCTTATGGTATATTGTTAGGAATGTAAAAGCTCCTCAGGCATGTCCGCCTTCATTTTTAAAAACACTGATGTAGAGTTTCACATTCATAATTAAATTTGCTGAAAGTAGGGTCTTCCCATATTGCAATGTGATGAAGAGAAGAATAGATTTTTTTAAAACTTCAAGATTCATTCATGTCAGTGGCAAAGAATAAAGAAGATAAAATCACTGATGCACTTATTCATTCGACAGTTTAGCCAGTTTCTTGCAGAACCATCTTTTTTCTTTCCTCTAGATCAGTCTAACCTGTTTGACAAACTTTTTTCACTCCCTCCCTTTCCCCTTTACCCCACCCATTGCCATTGTCCCTTTACCTGTGGCATTTCACACCTGGGGAGAGCTGCTAATGGTTGCCAACAAAAGGAATGCTAATCGCACCAATTAAGAGGTGTGAATGTCACCTGTTACCTACCAGCTTTGTTACTGAACATATTAATTAGTAATTGTACAGGTGCAGGCCTTTAAGTTCACAAGGTTAACGCTGAAACACAGCTTTGCTTGAGCTGTTTGTTTAAATATTGAAAAATCATGGGTAAAGGGATGGTCTATGTTGAAGAATGAACAGATGTCATTGCTGTACTTTCCTAGACTAGATGGGAAATCTTTAGACTGACTTAGCAATATAATTGACCTTCAAGATGTGATTCTCTGTGGTCAGTCTATCAAAGGGCAGGTGTTTGTGGTTCTCTTGCCCTGGGTGGAGGAACAGGAAACTTGACTTACGTTACAAGATTATGGAATGCTACTAGAAGGTCAGTTGAAGGCATTATGCTAGAAGTGTGTAGAGTTAATGAACGAAAATCCTTTAGAGGGAATTCTTTTTAAGTTGACAATTTCTATATTAATCTCTTTCTGAAAGCTTTACTCATTCATTGATTCAGTGTTATAGATACATCCTTCAGACTTCCTTTTTAAAAGTTTTGACTAATAAAACACCTGGATGAGGGAACCTGTTTTGGAATCACATACCCTCAACTTGATAGGAACCTTAAGATGACCCTGATGAGCTTCTGATTAGAGAAGGTAACAGAAAGCCATTTTTCAGAGAAGACAACAGAGGTCCAAGATATGACACAACTTGCCCAATGCAATTAAACCAAGATTAATTTGGATTTTCAAAGTGAGCTAGATTTTGGAAAAATCTAACCTTCAATTGTTCTCCAGGAGAATGAGTAATTCCTATGAGGAGCTGGTAATTTTTAGCTTGTCCTCAGGCATACTGAAATATCTTTGCTCTTTCCACGCATCTGTAAGAGCAACTGTTGTTTTCAGTCATTCAAGTGGAAAGTGTGCGGTGAGTGCCTCTTCTATTTTTGTGGTAGACTCCACAACAAATAAAGTCTCTCTGGGAAGCCCAAGGGTGGCTTCTTGGAACATAAACTGAAAGGTTTTGGGAGTTGCTGTGCAGTAGTAAAACCAGTTGATGGATCTGAGAGCAGTGACCTGTGATCACCTTGTTCCTTGTTCATGATGTGTCTACTTACTACCTGCCTAACAACAAGGAGTAAAGTGGAGGTGCTATAGTAGATTGCCTGAGAGTACAGGCTACTCTCACGTATAAGGGGATGAATCTAACCCTTTACCCATAATGAAATGAACAAATGAACTCCATATTCTTAGCATGTGCTTGGTACATTTTAAATGCTCAAGAAATGCTAACCATTATTGTCAGCAGCTTACTAGCTTATGGGGACATTTGAATCTTATCTTTAATAACCACAGAAAACCTAACAAAGGATTTCAGCTTTTTCTTTTACATGGAGCTGAGGAGTCTTTTTTTCCTCCTCTATTTTGTATTTAAAATCCATTCTAGGTTATTGTTTTGCAAAGACATGAAATGTTCAGTATAGACAACTGTAAAAATATATGTAAACATATGTAGACATACATGTAAACATGTCTTTTGATAAAAAAAATCTATAATCTTACTTCTTGGGATGGCTGTTACTAACACTTTGGTATATAACTTTAAGGACTATATATATCCATAAACATTTAAAAAATTAAAATGGGAATGGATTATGCAAGCTGGTTTGGAAACTACATTTTGCACTTTTTATATTTAAATCTTTTTTCTTTAAAAATACTATTTACTTCCATCATAATTTTTGTTAGCTGAATAATATTTCTTTGTGCGGATTTTCCATGATTCAATGAATTCCCTAGTTTAGCGTATATTGGTTGTTTCTAATTACTCATGACTATTTAAAAAATACTGTGATGAGTATCCTTGTAGCTAAGTTTCTTTAGATAAATTCTTAGAGGTAGAATTTTTGAGTGAATGGGTAATATATATGTATTAGTATCTATTGCTGCATAACAAATTATCTCAAACTTAATGGCTTAAAACAACACACTTTTAATATCTCAGTTTCTGTGGGTCAGGAGTCTGGGGAAGACTTAGCTGGTTCCCCTGAAAGGCAGCAGTCAAGGTGTCAACTGTCAATTGGGGCTGTGGTCTCATCTGAGGCTGTACTAGGAAGTATTTGCTTAAAAACTCACTGGGGTTGCTGGTAGAATCATTTCCTTGCTATTGCAGGACTGCAAACCTTGTTTTCTTGCTTACTGTAGGCTAGGGGATGCCTTTGGCTCCTACAGGTAGCCTGAACGTTACCTTCAGGTGATTGCCAGGTGGGCCTTCCAACATAGGCAGGCCAAACATGGCAGCTTTCTTGTTTAAAGCCAGCAAGAGAAGGAGACACATACTCCAGCAAGATGGGTATTACAATCTCAAGTAACACAATCATGTAATCACATATATCTTGCCTCTTTTGCCACATTCATTCTACTGGCTAGACACAAGTTACAGGTCCAATAAAACTCCAAGGGTGGTAATGACACAAGGGCAGGAACACCAGAATGCGGGGCTATGAAAGCCACCCAAAGAATCTGTCTGCTTCAATACATGTTTAAAACTTTCAATTAAATGTAACCAAACCATGAATATATCTCTATTAGCACAGAATTAGTGTGCCCTTTTTCCTACAACCTTGCCAATTTGTATATCATCATTTAAAACAATAATCTGCCAACTTGATAGGAAGAAAATGATATACTTTAATGTGAATATGTTTGTTTATTAATGAAAATAAATATATATTTCTTATGTTCTTTGGTAATTTGCATATTTCTCTTTTGGGAATTGCCTTTTATATCCTCGGGTGGGGTGTTAATGCTTTTTGTTGTTTTTACACTTTGTTGCAAGTTTTTTCTCCCCATTTGTCTGCTGATTTTAGTTGTCTTAAGGGGTATTTAGGTATATGGTTTATTTTATTTTATTGTAGTCAAATCAGACATTCTTTACCTTGTTGGTATTCTCTTTATCACCATGTAGAGTGTTTTCCTGCCCTAGGATTACATAAATATTCTAAAGTATTTTAAAAAAATGTGTAAAGTAAATTTGTGGTTTCTTTCTACATTTACATTTAATATATCTGATACTTATTTGTTATATGATATGAAAGAGATTTATTTTTGTTATTATTATTATTGCTAACCATAAATGGTTGGTAAGTTTCTAGGAACTCGTTAAGACTAAAAAGCCTGAGGGCTCTAAGCAATAAATTGGGACTTGTAGGGTTTTTAGCATCATGAGAGGCAGATAGAACAGATATTCATTTAGGAAATGGAAGCTTAAGTTATTCTTTGTGGCAGCTGTCAGCTATGTATCCCTGTGAAGGCCATGGGATTGTTTTCGGTCTGTGAATGCAGTAGAGAGTTACTGCATTAAATCTCAGGTAGTCACTGTGAGGTCAATTTGACCAAGTATGGAAGAACTTCCACTCATCCCCTCCTTTCCTCGTGTGGTGGAATCTGTTTACTGTTCCACAAAGTGCATTCTCCCTTTTTCCTCTTTAATAATAAAACTCCTTTGGGTTGCAGCAGGCTCCTGAACATCCATTTACATTCTATACTTCCTGACCTCCTCTGCAAACAATCATGGCCATGTGACTACGATCAGGCCAATGGGATATGAGTAAAAACCATGTGTACAATTTCTTGGTTATGTATTTAAAAGAGGCTTTCTCTTGATTCTTTTTTCCTTTTCTTTTGTGCTGGAGCATGCATGTGTAAGAGATTCAGCTTTGACTATGAAGACAAAGGCAACACTGTAGGACTGTGGTTCCCAAAGTGTGGTCTTCAAACCATCAGCATCGACATCACATGAGGACTTGTTAGAAATGCAAAATCTTGGGTCTCATCCTAGACCTACAGAATCAGAAACTCTGGGTGGGCCAAAAAGCCCTCTCAGTGATTCTGAAGTTCAAAAGCAGAGCAGAGTAAACTACAACTCAAAAACACAGGCCAAAACCACTGGGTACCTCAATTTTGTATAACCATGAGCTAAGAATGGTTTTCACATCGTAAAAGAGTTGCAACAATAACAAAAATAACAAAACCAAAGAAGTATATGTCATTTAGATTTGTCTGCAAAGATTAAAATATTTACCATACAGTCCTTTACAGAAAAAGTTTGCCAACATCTGCATTAAAGTTTGATAACTAAAGTCATAGGGGCTAGCTCAATGATTTATAAGAAACTTGGATCCCTAAATAACTTTGTGGAGTAGACTTGCTCTGTCAATTTGGCCTGCTTACCCTAGGACTGCTAAGCAAGAGAAAAATAAATTTCTATCCTATGTAAGCCTCCATATGTGGGGGTCTCTTTGTTATAGCAGCTGCACCTATGTAACAGGTAAGAAGGAGCATACCATCCATTGATCTCTCTTCCCACACCTCGCTGTCAGCCAGGGGTCTGTGGTTTGCTTTTAGTCTCCAACATCCCATGGCTCCTGACAGCTCTCTCGAAAGGCACGGATGTTATTAATAGATTCATTGACTTGTCATCCACACATTTTAAGTTCAGAAAAATTTACCGGAATGTCAAGGTCAAGTTCAATCTACCTGGCTGACTACACTTAAACGTTTTCCACCAAAATAATTTCTTAAATACATTTGTTCAGTAATCTTGTACTTATATATCCTTACTCTGAAACGTTGACTCAGAATGCTTGGTGTGTCAGCACTGAACAAACCAACATGACCCGTTTTATTTTGGCTGATGCAAACAGATTCATCCTTGTTTGGAAAGGTGCATTGAATGACAACAGCTCTTGATAGATAGGATTTGATGGTGATGTCTGCAGCTGTCTGCTGTGGGATTTCTTTTTAAGAGGGTAGTTATGGTTTGGGCCAGACGCCTAAGACTACTGCAGTTAGGGAGGTGATTAAAAGGTTTAAATGACCTTGTCAGGCGGGGGGTCTGTGTTCCCAGCTATCTGTCCTCCCAATGCCCTGTAAATCATCCTGCCTAGATCAGGAGATGGTGCAGTGGACTCTGCCTCCGGAAGCATATGGAGGAAGGAAGAGAAAGGGTGGATCTGAACTTCATTAGTTGGCAAATACAGTTCTTTTCTAGGTCTCTCCAGAAATTTATAAGCCAAACAGCGAGTTGGCAAAACCTTGCTTCCAGCGGGAGCTAAGTGTCCCAGGTGGGGCGCGTACCTCAGCGAAGCTCAGGTTTGGGGCCGGCGGTGGGTGGAAGGGTGGGCGCCGGCGAGAAGCAGCGGGTTGGGGCTGCAGGGAGATGCAGTGGCTTCGCCGCGCACCATAAGCGTAGTTGTGGGCCACAGGCTCGCTCGTGTCATTTTGTGTGCTGTAATGAAGCCTGACGAGAGGTCTCCCGCTTGCGGATAGCCGGCTGTTGTCCTAAAAATGCAAACCATCGCCTCGGGCCATGGAATCGGGAACAGGCAGAGGACAGAGGCTCCGGCTGGGCGCCCCACGGCTCGCCCTCCCTTCAGCACTCTCGACTTGGATGCAGAAGGCTGGTCTTTACCCTTGTACATAAGGACACAGAAGAAAGAGATTTTTGTTTTTTTTTTAAGGTGTCCTAGAGACCAACGGTTTTAATCCTGACTTTTCGCGGAGAAGACAGGGGAGGAGGGATGCCTACCACCAATCCTCAAGCCCCCTGTGTTTTCTCATGCAAAATAAGCCTTTGAACTTGAAAGCTGCATTTTCGCCTCCTCCCCTAGGGCCCTCCGCCCCTACACCCCCATCCTTTCCGTTCTCTCAGCCAGTCAATGGCAGCCACCCTTGGCCCGGCTTTTTGGAACAATGGCTCATTAATATTCGATGGGCCGGGCGTGCCAGGAGAGCGCAGGGGTTCGGAGCCCGCGGCCCCCTCGCCCCGCGGTGGAAGTCGCGGACAGGAGCGAGCCCGCCCGCGGAGCCCCGGGCGCCCCGGGGCGCTGCTGCTCTCAGAGGCTGCCCCAGATCCCAAGACCGACAAAAACCAGGCCTGGTTCGGCAACGCCGCCTGGGCCTGGGTTGGCTGTGCAAAAGGAGTTGTCCCTTTCTGCAGTGTTTGTTTGTTGTTTGTTTTTGTTTTGAAATGTTGCCTTCATGCTTCCCAAGCAGCCTGCTGGTCCCGAGGCTGCGAAGACTTCCTTGACTCTTGAGGCAAGGCAATTTTGGGGTTACACCCTTGTCCCCCATTCCCTCCAAGGGTCTTTGTTACCCATTGCCCACGTTTCAGAGCCCCTCCTCCCTCATGTCAGTCTCCTTGGAGGCAAACCCCTGCAGTAGGAAAAAAATGCACTTTTCCTTGTGTTTTTAGGCATCTATTATTTCTATGGAATTCTTGACAGACAACAAAGAATTAAAAAAAAAAACTGTCGATTTTCTGCTGTCAAGGAAACAAGCTGTTCTCCCCATTTAAGGCTCCCTTGGTAAGCCTGGTGAAAACTTTATTAAGAATTGATGAATACAGTCAGCCTTTCACAGAACTCACCTGGAGTCATTTCTAGAACAACATGCCACAGGAGCTTGGTGAATGCGTGACTGTGAATACCGGCTCTATTGAATGCCCCTGGTTTTCTGGAAGACTTGTCAAAAGGGGCTGAACCCCACGTTCAGCGTGGGGCTTCTATGCTCAGGGTGCCTCGGTGCATGCCTGCACCTAGCACAACACAAATGCCTGCAGGGGTGAAATGCTGTAACGCCCCTTCCTCACCCATTTCTGGGTCCGTGGCCAATATCTCTCTAACAAAAGACAGACTAATAAGAGAAAAATGTAACATTTATTTCATCAAAATTTTACGTGATGTGGAAGACTTTAGAGATTGAAACCCAAAGGCCCAGGAAGAACTGTGTAGTTTTATGCTTAGCTTCCATGAAGAATGGACAGCCAAGGAGAAGCGTGATTGGACAAAAAGGGTGTGATCTAATGATAACAAACTGGAGGAG
This sequence comes from Indri indri, assembly GCA_004363605.1. Classification (NCBI taxonomy): domain Eukaryota; kingdom Metazoa; phylum Chordata; class Mammalia; order Primates; family Indriidae; genus Indri; species Indri indri. Next base: position 11,436 of record RJWJ010002240.1, read on the forward strand.
TTTTGCCAGGCCCGTTTGTTCAGATTCTTTCCAGTGTTTCTGTGACTCATTCCTCCATCCTCCCCACCAACCCCAGAGTGTGAGGCAGGACCCTTCTGGATATGAGCATCTTCTGGACTGCTGTCAGAGGAGGTGGTTAGAGAGTGACCTCTTTAGGTTTCATGGCTTGCTTTGGGGGAGAGAAGTGCTAGTTTCTATGATCTGCCCTGGGGATAAACGAGGGAAGGAGAAAGAAGGGCAGGGGAAGGTCAGAGAGAACTTCTTGCTTCTAAGGCCCTGCCAGTCTCCTTCGGTTCAAAGTACCCAGCATGCCAAGGCACCACACTTGGGGGTACTGTGTTCTCAGCCCCCACACCTCACACCTGTATAGTACTCCATGGTTCATAGGCCCTTCTATATAGGCCTCCAAACTGGGTCCCCCCCACAACCATGACAGTAGGTGGGGCACGCAGATATGCGGCCAGAGCCCCCATGGGGGGTGGGTACGGAGTTGTGCACAAGAAGCTGAGGTGGGCAGGCAACCAATCTGGGGTTCCAAGTATAGGACTGGAGGCCTGTGACTTCCTCTCTCTGCACTTCTCCGTCCTTCTTTTGCACATTTCTCTCTGTATTTGCATTACTTATTTGCTCATCACTTTTTTTTAAAAAAAATCCACTTTCCAGACATTCAGCAGGTAATTTGGGCTCTCTTCGCTGTGCTCATATCCTCATTCACTCTCTCTTCTTGGTTAAGAGCCGATCTGTCCATAAACCACTCCAATTTCAATACAACTTAATAAACCTGAATTGTGTTGCCTTTGGTGGTACTCTGTGGTTTTCAGAGCACTGCTTTCAGATTAAACTTTGGTCTCAATGGAACATCACAGCGATCCTGTCTGGTGAAGATTCGCAGCCTCACTCAGGCAGTGAAGGCTCAGGCTAGTTGTGAATTTCCTCCTCCTTCTTGCTGATCCCACCACTCCCAGGCATGTGGCTGGCAACTTGGGCTTGTTCACAGATGCAGGAGGCCTGTTTTCTCTTTTTATGAAGCCTGTAAACCAGCAGATAAGCTATGATATGTGCCCCAAATATCATAATTAAATGTATAGTTGTATGCCTGTGAAAAGAATGTAAGTAAAGGGCTATATTATTTCAGAAAAGGGAGATATCCTTTTTGGTGGAAGTATATTGGAGTGGTTAGTTAAAGACACGCCTCTGGCATCACAGGGACGTTGGCTGAATCACCCTCACTATTTGCTGACTACTGACATGGGACAAGTTATTTAACTTCTCTGAGTTTTATTTATTTATTTATTTTTTGAGACAGAGTCTCACTCCCTTGCCTGGGGCGAGTGCCGTGGCGTCAGCCTAGCTCACAGCAACCTCAAACTCCTGGGCTCAAGCGATCCTACTGTCTCAGCCTCCCGAGTAGCTGGGACTACAGGCATGTGCCACCATGCCCGGCTAATTTTTTCTATATATATTTTTAGCTGTCCAATTAATTTCTATTTTTGGTAGAGACGGGGTCTCGCTCTTGCTCAGGCTGGTCTCGAACTCCTGACCTCAGAACTATCCACCCGCCTCGGCCTCCCAGAGTGCTAGGATTACAGGCATGAGCCACCGGGCCCGGCCTCTCTCTGAGTTTTAGATCCCTTATCTGTAAAAAACGTCCATTATACTTAAGAGCATTTCCATGGGGATTAAATGAGATTAAGTATGTAACTCACTGAGCCTGGCACAGAGTGAGGACTCAGTAAATGGTAACAATTATTGAGAGATTCTCCATACATGCAATTTTGACAGCTAGAGATGGGGCAGTTGATGACATTTCTGATAAGGAAGAGCCTCCTACTTATGCTTCGTATTCTAAAATTGCACTGTGTGATACAAGTCCTCTTGCAAAGTAGGTAATTACCAAGATAGTTTATCATTTGATGAGCATTTAACAAAGCACTACTGTTTCTTCATTTAAGTCTCTCTACGACAGTTTGGATACATCTTGTTATCTCCTACTAATAGAGGAGAAAATCGGAGCCCTCAGAGATTAAAGAACTTGCTCTTGATCACACTTTTAGTAGCCAGACTAGATTCCTTTTTTTTTTTTTTTTTGATTCCTGTTCAAGACCTTCTTTCCTTGATCCCGTTCTGTGTCTCTTAGATTTGTCTGCACTTACAGTGTACTAGGCACTACTCCAGACACTTTATAAATGTTAAGTCATTTGATCCTTACCGCATCTCCTTGAAGTAGGCGTGTCAATGTTCTATAAGTGAGAGGGGATTGAAGCTCAGAGAAGGCAAGAAACTTGCACAAGTTTTCACAGCAGCAAGGGGTAGAGCCGGCTTCCACTCTAGGTAGGCTGGCTCTGATGACTCTCTTCCCATGAAATCATGTATCTCCCAGTGTGTGTTCTGTGTTCTACAGTTTCCCTTTTATGATTCCTTCTGCTTGCTCTGAACTGAGTAAGAACCAGCCCGAGGTGGGTAGGGAGTCAGTAGGTGCTCACAAAGTAGGAAGCTCACATTGGCAAGGAGAGGGCAACTCACTGCTAAACGGCAGCATGGTTGCAGGCTCTCTCTGGTGAGGAGCAATGTGGCCGAGAAGCCACATGAATAAAGGTCTGGAGCAGGCAGGGTGCGAGAATGTTGGATTTGCAATAAGCAGACCCAGGTAGAGGCCAAGTAGAGGAGGGGACGTGCTCCTCTGGAACCTCGAGCAAATCATTGAAACCTTTCAGATCTTAGTTACCACATTTGAAAAAACAGTGGGGCCAATGTGGACACTTTTCCACCTGCCTCACACACCGTTCTGAGGATAAAATAGTGAGTAAATATACACAATGTGGAGACTGTGAAGGCTATACAAATATGAGTCACTCAAGGACTCAAACTATTTTTAATGTGAAATGAAATCCTGACTTGCCTCGTCGGCTGGAGTGACCGGTGGGAATAATTTGGTTCTGTAACGGAACCCAGCCTAGATCTCTAGATACTTTCTTTTAACCCTCCTTGGCTTTTTAACCCATTGTGTTATCTGCTTCTCCACCTAAGTAGTGATTTTTAGTGATTGCATTGCAATCCTAGACTTAGGAGAGGATTTTTAACCCCCGGCTCTCATTAGCTTAACACCTTTGTACAAACAACAAAGAGGACACGTTTCCCCTGTTGGTGGCATTAGTTTAATTTCACAGTCGATATGCCCTCCTGGTTAAGGCATTGAATGAGGTCACATTTATTTTGACATTGAAATTATGATAACTGCATTTTCATCCAATTTCTTCCTTCCCTGTGGTATTCCATGAAAAGACCCAAACCCTTAGGAACTTGCTCAGCCCAAAGAGCTTAGTCATCATAGATATGTATCACCTTACAGAGGAAGAAACTGGAACATCTGGTCGGGCTGCAGAAGAGCCCCTCTCTGTGCCGCCATTGCTGCCATCAACAGTAACCACTAGAAGTTCAGGAGCTGAAGCCCTGCTTATGGACAGACTGCTCTGTCAAGACTGTCATGGGGTCGGGGGTGTCTTCTCAGCATGTGCTTTGAAAAAGAAAGGAGGAAAACGTATCTAGGGTTCTCTATGCTCAAGGAGGCCTGAGACTCCAGGATTAGAGCCCCAGGTGAGCAGCTCTCTCAGTTCTCACACCTGCAGCCCTGCCCTCACCCTTGGTGGTTCTAGAATAACTGTCGGAAGGGAAGGAGCCTCAGCCACCTGGCCTACTGCCCATCTTCCTCTCCGGCAACCCAGATCCTGGAGTTGGGGGTACAGTTTTGGACTCTCCTTTTCTTTTAATGACTTTCCTTATAGGGAGTCTTTTCATCTCTCCTGCAGGCAGCATCTGTTACATTCACCCTAGACCAGGATTAAACTATGGCCCAAGAGCTACTTCCAGATCACAGCTTTATTTTGTAAACAAAGTTTTATTGAAACACGGCCATGCTCATTGGATGACTTATTGTCTGTGGCTGCTTTCCCCCAGCAGAGTTGAGTACCTGTGGCCCACAAAGCTTAAAATATTTAAGTCCATACGAATGCCTGTGACCCTTAAAAATGCTATGATGACATTGATTATCAAAGCAAAATGTTCTTGGTCCTGTTTCTTTTCCTCCTAGAGGATTCCATAGTCAAATAAATTGATGGATGTAAATGAGTGCATGTAGGAAGGGTAATTCCAACCATCCAAGGCAGCCACATTCCAGATTCTTGTCAAACCAACAACAATTCCTTTCTACTCTCTCCCCAGAACAATGATTTCTTTTTTTCTCCAGAACAAAGAAGATGAGCTCTAAGTTGGCCTCATGTCTCCACTCCCAGAAATAGAAATAGGTAGCAAGTTTTAAATAGAAAACATTTCTGACTCACCAGCATCCCAAAACACATTCCCAAGGCCAGGAAACACTATCATAGTGTCTACAAAATCCTAGGGCTCCTTGGAATAAATCAGTAATAGTACTAGTAGTGACTTCAGGTGTCTTTTAAACCTTCAAAAGATTAAGAGACATGAAATCAATCTTTCTTGAAAGATTCTGTGAATAGCAATAATTATATTGAAGACCATTTGAGAGACAAGGCTAGGTTGTTAAACAGTGTTAGAGTCATAATGACCTAACTGATTAAAAATGAGAATATTCACAATATAGTTTGGCTTTTCTTCTCTCCCTTCAAGAGCCTTGTTGTACAACAGCCTGAGCTAAACATGCTGTGTCAATCTCATTTTTTTGCATTTCCCGGGTGTTTTCTTCTTAGATCATGCAACAACCCTGTCATTATTTTAAATATTTTTGCCTGTAAATTGCAGAATACTTGATCTGATTTTAATAGGACCCATGTGTGAAATCCTTTATTTTTTTTTAATCTATCATTCTGATTCTTTCTGCTCTTTAGTACAGCACAGCTTGGTAGCACTAGGTACGTCTTGTTGAAAGTATGTCCATAAATATGTCCCTTGCAGCATGGAACAGCTTGTTAAATTGGCAGTCCTCAGCAGTTTGCCTAGAAAAGTTTGCCTCACTTGCGATAGTCCAAATGTAGGGCAGAACACAGCGTAACTTTTTATCTAATTTTACCAATTGACATATTCTTCAAATTTTTAACTACCTCGTGTCTTTTTCTTACAGTGCCACCACTTGACTTTCAAGTGGCTAAATGTTCTCATGATTGCTAACTGTAGATAGGAATATTACCTTTAATTATTGGATATTAATTTGGGGAAAAATACTGTAACTTAAAGTAGAAAGCTAAAGCCACTTTTTGATAGGACTGAGGCCACCCATTTCTATTCCTGAGGTGGGATTGGTGCTGTTCTCCATAGTGGCAAAGGTTTAGGTTTTCAGGTTTTATTGCTGTACTTTATTGCTATATTATTCTTTGTGATACCCCGTTACTGATATACTTCTATATTTTACTGATGTGTTGATACACTCTGATTTTCATCCCTCTCTGGTTGGGATCCTGTTAGAACTAGGGATGACAAGTATAGAAGGACCCTTGCTCCAAAATTTAATGTCACCTGGATGAGTCCCTGTCTTGGTGGCCCCAGTCTGCAGATGGCTCTCAGTGGCCTGAGGGTGATGCATTTTCCATGCTTCGTTCCTGTCACCAGACTTTACCACACAGTAGGGGGTTTGCCAGTCTCTGAAGACTCTATTAGAAAGAACTATTTTAGGAGCAATTCTTAAAGAAATCTTTCTTAGAAATGCTGAAATGCGAAGTAGACTTTCTAGAAATAAGACCCAGACTTTCTACCCGCTTCTTGAAGATGCTTTCCTAGCTGCAGGTGGGTAGGGACCACTGCATTTGGATTGTTTTAGTTTGACTACAATTAAGTATATGAGACATATTACAACCTCTTGTTTTTAGGGTGGAGGGAGTTTATATTTCTCATCTCTGTCTCAAAATTAAGAGACAGGGTCTGAAGCTTCTGTCACAATTTTTCTCAAAAGTGAGGGTTTGAGTCTCACTTCAGAATCATTCCTCTTGGGTAGTCATTACAAGTGCACATTTCTGGGATCTACTTTTAACTCAATCAGAGTCTAAGGTTTTACTAAGGTAGAATCTAGGTGATTCTGATACACACAAAAAATTTGAGACAATGACATCAAATGCATTATGTTCAACACATTTTTGCAGAATGAACAAAAATAATCCAAGGGAATAAAATGAAATTATTAAATCAAATAAGGTACATTCTTTTTTCATTAAATGTCCTTCAGGCTTTATGTTGATTTAACCGTGTTAAAACTGTGACTAAAGACATTCTAAATTGTGGAACTGCGGTTGATAATTAAAAAAGAAAATTCTTGGCTGGCATCTTGAACATTTTCTTATACTCTTAGAGGGGTCTGTGAAGCACACTTAAAATAGCCATCCTGGGTTATTTTACTTTTTTAATGAAAAAAATAATTATTGCCAAAAGCTATTTGCTGGAATTGTGTAAAAATGTTTACAGATGACTTAGGAAGAAAACAGCAGAATGTGGAACTAATTGTGTTGATTCAAGATAATTATGAAACACAAATGACCATTGCTTACAACAAGTCCCCTGACAGTTAGGGTTTGACTCCAGGGATCAGGCTCAAACAAAGAAAAAAAAATGCGGTGATACATTTGTGTGCTATATTCAAACTGGAAACTATACTCTGTTCTCAAGTTAATGAAGTTCTTTGGTCCAATTACATAAGCTATTCTTTTTTTTTTTTTTTTAAACTAAGTAAAGTTTTTTCTTTCCCTAACATCAATGGAGTGTATTTTTTTTAAAATCTTGAATTCATATCACTTTGACTCCAGGGAATAAGAGGTGAATGAGTCTTCCATTTCCTACGTTTCTGATTTCCCTTTACAGTGGAAAGTCACATATTTAGATATGAATTGTTTTCATTTCTTTTCCATCCTAAATTATCAGTGTATTTCATGCCAGGATTAGGAGAAGCCCAAAAGACACTTCCAGATGCTACAGGATATCTTGGCATAACAGACCCAAGCAACCTTAAGGTGATTCAGATCTTCGTGGGAATATTTTCAGGCTGTTCCCTGCCTACATGGACCTCTCAGTTTGTTGTGGTTTGGCCATGCTCTCTTCAGACTAAAAGGTGGAATTGAAAACATAGAAAAGGCCAGAAGTTTCTGGTGGTACTCACCACCAACAAGAAATGCTATAGGATCGAATATGATTTTGAGCCCTCTGCTGAACAGAGACATATCTACAGGAGAGTATCTTCCACCTTTATAGGAAAATAGTGAGGCTTTGATTTCACATTACTAACTGAAAGAGAAGCTGCAAATCAGCATAAAACTCCCAGACCAGCACTGTCTAATGGAAATAGAAAGCAAGCTGCGATGTAATTTTAAATATTCTGCTAGCTACTTCAAAAGAAGTAAAAAGGAACAGGTGAAAATAATTTAATAATATATTTTATTTAACCCAATATTTCCAGAATATCATTTGAACATGTAGTCAATATAAAAATTATTAATGAGATGTTTGACCTTCTCCTTCATCATACTAGATCTTCACATCTCAATTTGGATTAGCCACATGTTAAGTGCTCAATGGCCACATGTGGCTAGTGGCTGCCATATTGGACAATGTAGCCCTGGACTGTTAATCTCTCATCCACATATGAATTCCCTAAGAAGGACTCTTCTGAAGAATAACCTTTTTTTCAGAGGCAATATAATGTTGTCATTTCTGCTGTGATCTAAGGGCTTGGAGCTTCCAGTCTGGCATGTGGGTGAGTGTGAAGAAGCAGGAGAGGGAATGGGGATGCCTGCTCTCCATTGGCGTATATGAAGGCAGCTCTGGGGTTTGCATGGGCTGCAGAGGCTGAGTTTTTCCAGAAAGGTTATTACTTGTCCAGTTGCTGCATTGACCAAGTTGGGCTGTCAGACACTGCAGTTTGCAGCATCCCAGGCTCTGCTGCACTTTTGCACTGCTCGATGGTTCTTTAAGATGTCTTCACAGGATGTTTATTCCCCTTTGCAGGTGCTGTCTCACTGGAACTTGCCAGTTAGCAGCTGCTTATGCCTCCTCTGTCAAAGATGCTGAGCTGCTTAGTTTCTTTCTTGGCTCTCTTGATTGGTAACTGCAGAGACATCTCAAGGAGCCAGAGGTGACATGACAAATCCAAGTCTCAGGGGCAGAGCTAAGAGTAGGTGATATAAATTGGGGTTCAGTTTACCTCAATCTGGAGTATGCCACATCAATAATGTCTTATTGCCTGGAAACTTATCAGCTTTCTTGGACAGTTTTATTTCTGGATTTCAAGTGCAGAAGGTTGTTAATCATACTTCTTAGTTTATGACACCATATCATGGGTCTGCATAGGCTTCCCTTTTGATGAACTGACTGGCTTACTTATGTCCCATGTCTGTCTGTCTATTTATCTACCTACCTATCTGTCTTCTATCATCATCTGTCATTTATCTGTCCATCCGTCTTTCTATCTAATTTGATCCCTGTTTCTCACTTTCTCACTGCCATTTCCATTCTGCCTTCTACCACAAGCAGCCCTTTTAATGTGTTTGACGATACCCTTCTGTTTTCATATGTTCTTATAAGACATGTGTTCATGTATTTTAATTTACACAATTATTATGCTAGGTAGCTTATTTTATTTTTTTGTCTTCTGACCTATTGTTTCTAAGACTTATCCGTGTAGCTTTGTGAACATCCAGCCCTTTCTTTCTAATTGCTGCAGAACACTTTATAGTCAGCGTCTACTGTGTTTTACCTATTTACAAGTGAGGGACACTCCCACTTCCCACCAACACAAACAATGCTGTGACAAATGTCATAGAGCGTGTCTGCCAGTATGTGAGAATGTTCTTGAGAATTCTATCCATGAACAGGATTACTGTGTCACAGGGAATATGACACAGTGCTTAGTTAATAGGGAATTCAATTTAACTAAGTACTACCAGGTTGTTTTCAGAGTGTCCGCACCAGTCTATGTTTATTTCAAGAGGCAGGTGAAGGGTTCCAGATCCTCATACACCCCCACATAATGGCATTATCCAGCTTTCTGATTTTAATCAATCTAATGGGTTTCTTGAACTTTTTCATGCTGTTGTGTCAATGACAAAGTAAAAGCATTTAACTAGGAAGCAAAACTAGGTGGTAAAGTCCTGTTTTTCTATTCCTTTTAAAAACATTAGCCATGTGCTAGTTGTTACAATATTAGAAGCAATACAATCACTAGTGTAATATTTTAGAAGGACAACAGGCCAGAGAGTAAAATAGACTGATACAAGCAAATACATTAGGGATGTATTGTAGCCACTGGCCACTTATGCATCTCAGTCTAGAATGTAGAGGAATACATTCTTTGTTTAACAGTGCCAGGAAGTCTGTTTGTGGTCCAGGCTGGCATTGGGGACCTGGGGCACCTCCAAGCATCAATCAATTCTATGGAAACCTCAAAAATCAATAAATCTAAAACTAACATGATTTCTTACATTCTTTAGAAGTCTTCCCCAACAGATCCTAACAGCATAACTCAGGAAAGATCGTCTATAAAGACATTGGTAATAGGCATCAAAGAGAAGGAGTAAGATGCTGAGACCCAGTGGCCTCAGGGAACTGACCTCCATGGTAAACTATTTCTCAGGCACTGCAAGAGAGGTTAACACTGAATAATAGTGTGTAGCAGGGCACTGTGGCCTGGAACAAGATCTAAGTCAGTGTAGATATTCAAGAGGGCTAATATGGTGGCTGAGGCATGTAAGAATCTCCTGGCGATAGCTATTCCAGAAGTCATGTGGATGGCAATCTCTTGGGAAATCTTTCTGTCTTGAAGGAAGAACTAATCGCTGACTAAAGGTATGCAATGTCGGGTCCAGGACCATCTCAGGCAGGACTGGCAAGAGCTTGGTGGGGCTTAGGGGCTCAGTCAATTGGACTAGGGCTCAGAGCATCTGGACACTGAAATTGACATCAGGCCTAGTTATTTAAACTGAGCAAATGTGGATGGTCTTAGAGAAGATCTGGGGGCTCAAAGGCCTTTCGAGAACTCAGAGCCCACCCCAGATCCCAGATTTATAAACACAAAGATTTGACCAAATTAGACATCACTGGCTGGTGGAGCTGAGCTTAGTAACATAGATCCTCTCTTGGCCAGAGCAGCCTGGATATGGGTGAACTTACTGGTCTAAATTCCCATTGCCTAGAGTTGAGGAGTCAGAGAAGACAGAGACTGATTGAGACCCCCCCCAAGCTCCAATCCAATGTAGAAATGGGCTCCAACACCCCATAGTCTGGTTCCCAATTTGACTCTGGAATCCACTGGAAATAGATTTCAAAGTCTTAAGATCTCCTAAAGGTCAGTTGTTCACTTCTGCTCCTTCTAATACTTTAAAACTTCCCTTTCTTTCTCCAAGGACTATCTAGATTATGTCAGCATATGCCTGCATTTATGGGCTTTTTTTAGACACCGAAAAGGCTCTCAAAAGGAAGAGGTGAACCTAAAACCAAGTACCACCATAGTAAAAGGAAAGCCGGGTGGCTGTGACTCCTGTACATTGTCCTCACCAAGTACACGCTGGTAGTGGCCTTATGAATCTCAAAGAGTGAGCTAGATAGAGATCAAGTGACCCCTCATTGCCCTTTGGCCAGGCTCAGTCAATACAACATCCATGGCCGTGTAGGCTATTTTATGGACTGTACATGGAATGTGGTAAGGGGATCCCTGCATCATTTTAAGTAGTCACATCATCATATCCATGCATTTGTCAAACTTTCAGTAAACATACGTTTCATGAATAAATGAGTGAATGAATGGCAAGAGAGGGATGTTGACCTACACGCCACATAAAGGCAAAAGAGTGTGGCTGCTATTGTGTAATACAGGTAAGAGTGATGATGAGAAGGTAAGAGAACAGAGTCCGAAGACAATAAATTAGAGGGAATGCACACTCAGAAAAACAAAATTACAAATCACATGACTTATACACATATTCTTTTAGATATTTATTCATAATTAGGTTCACTGTAAAGTAATCTCAGAAGTGATCTCATGCCGTTGGTAAACACGGCTTTTTGGGGTTTTACAAGAGTCCTTACTCCTTGAACAAAAGCAATGGGAGGTCACTTCACAGTTTGTTACCAATGTTGGGATTCACCTCCACAAATTCAGCCCTCTGACAGGCCACTTGTTCATGGAGGTGGCTGAAACTACTCTCAGTTTCCTTGGTCAGTTCTGCAAGGCCTTCGAAAACTCTGCAGGAAACCCTCCCACCCGCCTGGCTTTGATTCACCTTCAGCCGGAAGCTGTAAACGAGGGTTGTGGTGCTCAGCGCCCGGTCACTGCTCCTGCCTTCAAAATCAGGTGCCAGCTGCCCCCTAGCTGAGGATGCTGAGGGAAAGTTCACCGTCAAAGGTGGATGGGGTTAAAGACAATATGAGTCTAAACACCCACAGGGTTAGCAGATCACGCAGCAGGTAATCATTCCGTAAGCCATCACCACTGTGGAAATGGGAAGAAAGAGCCTGAGCCGAATACAGGGGCCAACCTGATTAAAAATACAGGACTGAAAATACTAGATTGTGCCAAATGCATGAACGTTAGAGGGGGATACTCAGGTGAGCACGGCTGAGAGCTCTACTCGCAAAACTAGGCAGACTCTGGGGTGGGGGGTCCGGTGGGCTGAGGGTGCGGCTGGTTGCGCTGGGGCCAGAAGCTCCTCGCTCCTGGTGTTACCCTTGTTAATTGTGGGCAAACTTAGCAGTACAGCACCTCCAACAGGCAAAAATAGGGGGAGTCAGGAAAGGGGTTTCTCCTCGGGCTTCCCCCCATTGTCTGGTTACTGAGCGTGCAGTTTCTCCAGGCTTCACTGGAAAAGTCAAAAAGTCGAGGCTAAACTTCAGCCCAAACAGCGAAGAGCTCAACGATCTGACCTATTCTCCACTTTGCTCGCCAGACGGTGGCGCTGCCTCGGGGCTGTACTCCGGGCTGGGAGGGGCGTTCTTCCTTTGCCCCGTTTCTGCACAACCTGAGAAATTAGGGGATGACATCATTCTGCTTTTAAAGGTTGGCCTGTACTTTATTATTGCAGATTGCTCTGACTCATGTTACATAAGGAAATAAAAAAGGTAGTCAAGTGACAAAATTAATCTCTTGGAGCAGTTTTGCCCTTATCACAGGTATTAGGCAAGGCTTTTAGGAGAGGGGGATGATTTTCATAAACAACCAACGCAAACAGCATTTCAGGTAAACCAATTCACAGAATATTTTGGGCTACAGACATTAAAAACTACTGATTGGGATGGCATATATCTATACATCAGCTAAAAGGACGTGGCCAAATGCCCCCTGCGAGCAAGCCAATTGGTTTAAAGATTTTCTTTTTTAATTTTGTATTTTCCTCGGTCAGTAAACTGATCACCATCCTCCTCCACCCACTTCCCCACATTGTCTGGTCTCATTGTTATTATTTAAATCTGATGCATTAATAATAAGCAGCATCGTGGCACCTCAATCTCATTTGACCTAGCTAAAGCTCCCTGTTGTCCTAGATGCAATAACATTTTCTAAAGTGTAGCCCCGGACTGAGATTTTAATAGAAGGATGTTCATTTTCTTGCTTTTGTAAATTCTGCAAAAATATTTAGCTTATGAGATAGTTTTCCAACTATGAAATAAATAATATCTGGTTTCAAACATTTCTTCTCCAAAATGAAATGAGAAGCAAAGGCAGTATCCATTAATTTATAATTAAACTGGTTGGGAAAAGGGAAGCACATGCTAGCAGATTGGTCCTTGGTGACTGATATGCTTGCTGCCATGGAGCCACCACCGGAGGATGATTTATTATTTTTCCTAATGTTTCTCATTCCTATTTCAGCCGAGAAGGTCACCCACAAAGGAAAGAATCTGGAAAAGAGAAGACAACAGTTTGACTTTGGGTTGCTGCCTTTTTCTCTTTCCTTTCACTTAAATTTCAGTATTTACAACTTACAAGTCTTAAATTTGACACTCAGCAGACATAAACTGTATTCTTGAGAGGATTAAAGGATTATTCACTCTCTAGCTTAATCAGATTAATCAGAGATTTTGAGCAAGGTATCTAATGCCATTCACAAGATGAGATGTGTGATCACTGCCTGCTGGTTGAATTTGTCTTGACCACACACGCACACACACACATACACACATTGACTTTTTACACATTATATTATCATTTATGATAATTATCACAATCATGTAATCATGATCAATTAGCTTCTAATGTCTACCTTATCTAATGACACAGAGAAAGAAAAGGTTATGTGCCTATATGTTGCCTAATGCTAGTTAGATCTGAACTACTTTGTTAGTGTAAGTTATTTGAATTTATGTTTGGAACTGCCTTTTTGTTGGCATGCTATTCTTTAATAGAATCTCTAGAACTTTTTAAGGAGAAATAATTGTTTCTGGTTTTTTACATTCATATGATATGACCCTTGACATTGAATATTACTAATTTAAATTATAATGGAAGATAAGAAATATGCTTAAAAAATAGATTTGTTTGTTATTATTTCAATTACTGCTTTTCCATTCCTATTAGAGGCTTAAATCCTAGTCTATATTTATTTTAATAAGCTCTTTTTTTTTCCCCCTGCAGAAACAGGAGGCGGCAAAGACCCTTTGTACTGCAGACATATTAAACCAGGATTGGGACCAACTGTCCCATTGTATGAACTCTTATTTTAAAGCAGCCCAAGTTAAGCAGATTTCATTGGATTTATTTTATTTGGGTCTTATGCTATTTGGGGGATAGACATTGTAATATTGAAAATATTCTCAAAGATAGGAAGAAGCAAAATTAAAGTGTGAGCCCTATTATTTGTCCACTCTGTTAATCAGAATCATTTGATCTGGGAACTCCTGAGACCCCTGGGAGCAGAATTCAGATATATCTCCATATTGACCTTGTGGTTCAGAATGCAGTGGGTTTTGATGCTCTTGCTTTCCAGCTAGAATCTATTTCTGGCAGTTACACATTTATTATAAAAATCTTCATTATTCTGCTTATAATACTCATTAATGTTTGCCTGGTGATAATGCTGTATTTAATATACAATATATACCAACACCTGAAATTTAAGCTTGTATAGTGTTTTATATTCTTCAAAGTCCTTTCGGAGAATTGATCCTTACAGCAACCCCAGGAAATTAAAAGGCATTCCAATGTGTATTTTACAGATGAGGAAACAGACGCGGAGAGAATAAGCACCTCACCCAAGGTTCAGTGGAAAGGTTAGGAACAATACCCAAGTCTTTCGACTTTGAGTCCAAAATAATGCCACTCCTTTCCCCATTGTACTTTGAGGTGTTTTCCCAGTATTAGTTATGGGTTTGCATAGATCCAGCTACCACTACAGCTCTTCTGCGCCAGTAACGGTGTGTGTGTGTGTGTGTGTGTGTGTGTGTGTGTGTGTGAGATGTGATACAGCTTAGTACATTTATAGGTATGGTTTACAGCAATGAAATGAAATAAACAATGGTTCCGACCTAGCAAACACTGAAATCTGTAAACAGCAAATAAAAGTGAACAATGAATTTGCATCAGTTTCCTGGGCTTTTGAGCCTCATATGATTTTACTGCTAAGTTGATAAAGGAAGCAATCGTGAGCTGCTCCCTCACAGCCTTTGGGGCACTCTGAATGCCAGCTAACTTTTAAGCAATTGTAATTTGCCAGACATGTTACCTATATAATCTCTTTTAATCCTGACAGCCATCCTATGAGGTAGTTTCCTTATTCTGACCCCCATTTTTCAGGTGGAGGAAGGGAAACAGAGAATTTAAGTAACGGGAACAAGGTCACACAGATATCAAGTACTGGGTGGAGACTAGAGCTGAGGGTAGGTCTCTGTTCCTGCTCACTACACCCACCTCTCTACCGTCAAGTATGCGTTTAACACTCTGGCTTCTTTACGAAATATGGTTTCTGCATTGAAACCTAATCATTTTAATGATTCCATTGTATGGGCATTTGCAGCATTATCTTTTAACAGAAATGGTGACATTTGCTCTGGTTTAATTTCATTTTCAGCATGCCTTAAGGGCTTAGTACATGCCTGATAGACGTGAGATGTTTTCCCATTTGTCAAAGTTAATCCTCACTTGGGAGATTGGTATTGTTTTGTTCCTTGGCAGATAGAGAATATGAGGCTGGGAGAAAGTAAGTGACCTATCCAAGCACAAGGCCAAGTAAAAAGGCTGGATTCCACCCCAATGTGATTCCATGCCCTCTGGCCTTTCTCCGTACCTTGATACCTTGGTCATAGCCAGGGTGGGCTGCACTGAGCTGCTTATCCTAGCCTCACTAGAAGTGACAAAGCCATAACTGGAAATAAAGCTGCTCAGCATTTCAGCTTTGCAGAATTATCTTCTCCCCACATGGGGGCCGGAAGCCTTCATGTATCTTAGCACATTTCATTAACAGGAGGTAATAAAACTCAGTTTCTCTTTTTTCTCCCTGGGTCTTAGTCATCTTTTTCACTTTATAAAGTCATGTTTTTATTTTTAATCAAATGTACTGTATAATATCTGATTATCTTCCATCTTTTTTGAGAAGATGAGCTGTATTTGGTAATTTTGCTTTCAGTGTGCACCCCCATAAATGATTTTTGCTGTAACAGAACGGAACAATGTGATGTTGCAAAGGTCAGGATCATCTGTTTAACTAGGTAGAGCTAATCCCAAACTGATTCCTATCTGTGCTGGGTAGCAAACTGATATACAGTGGGGAGAATGCTGATATTTTAAAATCTGTGTGCTTAGGTAGAATCCCGTATAGGCTAACGTTCAGGGATCAGGAGGCATTTTAGATAGGCATGACTATTTTTTTCTTGTTTATGTCTTTAAATATCATTTGTAAAATATCTCAAGTATAGTGAGCACACAGCCTATCAACTGTGTGCATTTCTTGTTCATACCCACACCTTCACATGCCTTGTGGGGCACACATTCCCTGATGCCCCAAAGTAAAAAAAAAAAAAAGAAAAGAAAAAAAATGAACAGCAAATTTAAGAGTAGGAGTTTACCATAAACCTCTCCTCTGAAAACACATTTGTGCTGGATTAAAACCACACTAAATTTCTTCCTCTAAAAATATTTGGTAGTGACTTCCATTCTGTTAAGAGCAGTTGCATTATCTCATAAAAATGTAAACAAAGCAGTACCATCATGGAGGTTGATGAGTTAAATTAGGTTTATTGATTAAAAAAGTGAAGTTGGTCAGTTCAAAACATTATTAGCTTCTATCCAAATATCCACTGGAAAGGTCCCTAATGTGCACGTGTGACATGTGGAATCACTTTTGGACTTGTGTTTTGTTTAGGAAGTGACTTGGACTCAATTTGATTACTTTTTGAGAAAACATGGACATGTAAGGACATTGTTCTCGTGTTTGTGTGCGTGTGTGTCCTCAACAGCATGCCTCAGAGTTGTTTTTTTCCACAACTACTCTGTTGTAGCTTATCCTATATTTCCAAGAAAGGCTGGTACTTCTGCAAGAGTCAGGCCCTGGAGAAATTGTGTGTAAGAGATTGTGGCATGAGCATTTCATGAATACAGAAATCCTATGCCATTTTAACCTAAACCATAAGGGATTGTGTGACTGTCTTAGCGGGCTCCAGGATCACTCAGATTTAGTGTCTGAGCAAAGATATTGGATTGAGGTAATTGCAGCCATTGGGCTAACGTGGCAGTTATTCTAAATGAATGACCCAAATAGGCGAGATTTCAAGGTTATGGGTCACTGGAAACCTTTCCCTGGTCTCTGCATACAGCTGCTCACTGGTGGGAGCTTTCTCACACAATTGGGATGTGTGTGTGTGTGTGTGTGTGTGTGTGTGTGTGTGTGTGTGTGTCAGAGACAGAGAGAGAGAGAGAGAGAGAGAGGAGACTTCTAAGCTTAAGTATGTTATTAATTTGGGGATAGAGTCATTGAGGCAGAGGAGGTGGGCTCCTCAGTCTGCATTAGAGTCTGGAAATGTCCTGTGTCTTGGTCTGGAGGGAGTATTTATGTATAAAAATAAAATGTGGATTTAAAATATATGTGATTTACTATATCTAAATTATCCCTAAAAAACCAAAAAGTTGAAAATCACTTTCTTTATGATTAACGTGTATTATTTTGGCAGTATAAATTTTTGCACATGTTACAGTCCCACTTGGGTTCATATTGGACCTCTTTACGAATCCATGAGAGTAGAGGCAATGGTGGTTGGGAGAAAACACTGATTTTTGCAGGCAGTCCCTGATCTGCCCAGCCGGGGCTCTGAGCCGTGTGTGCTCAGCTCTCCCGCCTATTCCCAGCCCTCCCCATTATGTCTCTTTCCCAGCAGAGAGTTTACTGAAAGGAATTGTTCAAAGTTCCACTGTAGTGGGGGCTTTCCATTCCCAAGCATCTAAATCCCTCCCTGGCCCCTCAGGCTTTGACACACAGGTGGTCTGGCTCCTGGGATTATTTCAGGAAAATGACAGAGAATTTTAAAATTTGTAAAAACGAACGAAAAATCCTTCAGTGGAAAAGAATGAGGCCAGTACAATGGGAGCCGTAATCCCGATAACAAAAAATAGGATGATGTCGCTTTATTTCTCAGCAGCCGCTCCTTGATCTCTTAAAAAATCAGCACATTAATGATGCATTTGCAAACAAACTTGTTTTTACCTAGTGCTGACAGTCAGGCAAGTGGGGGGCTCGAGAAAAGAAAGGAAGACGAGGCCAGGGGATTGCTTTTCTGTACCGTCTTGGCTTCCCGGCCTTGGCTGATGGAATTATTGTTTATTTTTTTAATTTTCAGAGGTGGGCCGATGACAGCTGAAGAAGACTGTATTTGCTGAGGAGCAGCATGCTGGTCGAGAGGAGCAGAGCTCCTGAGGGAGACCTAATGGTTCCTCTCCTTCCTGCACAGAGATAAAGACTTATAATAAGCGTGTATGTTCACCATCTGGCTCTGCGCATGTGGTCCTTATGGAGGGGAGAGCAGCGCAATCTGTAAATGATCAGGAGCCATGGCGCTCTCTCCAGAGAATCCACGATGCAATCAAGGTGACAGATGGCATGGCCACTGCTGTGGCCTCATGGAGAAGATCAAAATCACCTTCAATAAACTCTGACTGGAATGGGCATGGGCACCTCAGAAAAGTCAGTTTGTCAGTCAAACTGCGACAGCACGCTGCACTGGGAAACGCAGCGGCCAGCTCTGTGTTTTCAATCGTTTCCGTCTGACTGGGCCTGAACTATGATCTTTCTCAAATTGTCCTTTCTGTTTAGCTGAAGCAGGCCAGCAAATTGCCAGATTCATTGCTTTATTGAAGAAAATTGAAAACACGATGTCCTCAATTCCGGGGACGCACAGCTGGCAGGTGCTGGGACACCCAGGCGCGGGGAGCCGACCCTGTGTCTCCAGACCAAGTTTGCCCAACTTTAGGCAGATTCGAGGGTATGAAAATAAAATGCAAATTGTGCCTGATCTGAAAAGATCGGCTGGTGAGGGTTATGTAAAGGGTGTTAGGTGTCTGGTAAACGTTTGTGGCATAAAAAAGTGGTTGAAAAGAGAAGGAAGACGGGAAAAAGGAAGGAAGGAAGGAAGGGAAAAAAGAAAGAAAGAAAGAAGGAAGGAAGGAGGGAAGGAAGGATGGACGTGAACTCTCAGTGTTGTTAGTACCACCTATTTTAACAGCAGGCTGCTGCCTTGATAGAACTGATGTTTGTTTCCATTTCTATTCATATTTATGGCACACGTGTTTCTGTGGACTTAAAGCCTTGGGCATAAGGTTGATGACATACAGGTATATAATTTTGTCCTCATTAAATGACATAAGATTTGCAGGGGTCAGAAAGTTTAGACAAATTTTCGTTTTTACCTTTCTCCCCTCCAGACTGAAAAATTTTCAAGAGCTCTCTGCTTATAAATCTAGAGGGTAATGAGTAAAAAGTTACCTGCTATGGGAGAAAAAACATACTACTCTCTCTTGAGAGGTAAGGGCTCTGATTTCGGGTCAAAGATGATGGATCTTAATGAAAGAAACCTCTCCCCCTCCTCCTCCGTCCTCCTCCCTTGGCAGAGTTCCACTGTTGTTCTTCCTCCAGAGCTCCAGGAAATGTAGATGGAAAGCAAAAGTCGACTTTCCCAACCTTGCATTTCCCCAAGCACCCAATGTCTGCTATGTGATACTGGTGTTTTATGTTATAAGCCTGCCAGGGCATCTCAAAATTCCAACTTCCCATTGATTTTCCTGTTCGATACTGTAATCTGGTTTTGCGTACTTACTTCATTTAAAATCCAAATCCTGTTCCTGCCCTGTCCCCATCCTCCACGTTGTAAATTATTTGTGTGACAGTTGAGAAATATTTTATTGTTGGGTCCTGGATTCTCATCAAGTCTTCACTCTTCTCATAGGTGCAATCTGAATGCTAATGTTCTGGTCTAGAGATTTACAAATGTAACTAAAGGGCTTCATCCCTAACCCGTGTACACAAAACAAGAGAAACCAGGAGAAAGGGCTCACGTCTGGGGTGACAGGAATGGCTAGCACTTTGTACACGGGCTGTCTTTGCACAGGGCATATAAGTGTAGCCGACTTATTCCATATCCCAGGGAAATGTGGCCTTCTAGGAACAGAAGATGAAATTTATTGAGGAGGAAATACCCATTGAGTGCTGAACACCAACTATGTCCAGGCTCTGCAGAGCTGAGAAATAAGTCTTAGTAAAGGAAATGCAGGTACAAAAGCCATTTTTACAGGCACTACGTTCTGCTTGCTCTTTCTTCCCTCGGTTTTGCTTGCTGGTGGGCAGGCATTATCGCATCCCTATCAGTACTCAGTTCGGTGTGACACCAGGGCCCCGCATGCGCTGGTGGGAGCATGCTGCCTGTCACACGGGAGACGCTGCGTGCATTCTCTGCCTTGGCTGTTGGCTCTCTGGAATGACAGGCTCTGCAATAGACATGTTCATCAATGCCGCCACCAGGAGGGGTGGCAGGACGGGGAGTTTCTGTCCTTCTGTAGCAGTCTCTGCCTTCAAACTCCAGTTGCTGCAAGGAGTGCAATGTTTCTGAAAGGCAAACGGGTCTAAGCTTTTCCTTAAGGAAAAAGATTGTACAGGGGGAGATTCAGCAGGGTCCAGATGGTTCAGGTAGCTTACACTGGAACGTGACTGTCTGAGATATACATCTAGCAAGAAATTTGGTAATCAGAGCTTGGCTTAAATTCAGATAATTATGTTCTAGTCCTCCGCGGCATGGAATGTTGTTTGATCATAGGCAAGTTACATAACCATATGTCATTACTCTCCTTTATGTCCTCTTGTTCCTAAATAATAAGTTTCTTAGAAAGTTTCAAAACTTATGTCTGTCAGCAGAGCTTTTCCTGTCTGCTGCTGCATATATGCACTTGTTATTTCTGTCATCTATCTAGCTGCCGTCACCTATTCACGGGAAGAATGGCAGGTGAGTGCAAGAGGATGTGAAGATGTGTAGGTCCTCAGGTTCCACCAGCTCCTGGAGTTGACAAAGATGCAAGAGGCATTCACAAGAGGATGCCTTGCAGTCACAGTAAGGATATTAGCTTCACAATGAACTAAGCAATTTTTAATTGTGGTGAATACTGAAAGAAGAGGGTATACCGAAATTTAAACACACACACACACACACACACACACACACACACACACACACACGAGCACGCACGCCAACAAATTTATGCAATCTTACTGAAAACTCAGATCTCCAAAGCGTGCCACTGGCCTGGAATGGTCTTGCCATAAGTAATACTAAATAAATGATAATTTCCCAAGCCCTGTACCCATCAGGCTTTTTCAATATCCCTTCAAGAGGATTGTGCTGTCTGATGTCCAGTGAGGGAGAGGATGGCTCATCATGCACTTGCATCACTACTGGTTAAACGGCTGAGACATAGCTCTACTGATTTTGGGAAAAAGAAATGGAATGCCATTTCGCGTGTGCAGGATGTGGCCATCTGAGCACACTTCAGCTCTAAATCGAAGATTTGGAGGCCACTGAATTTTTTTGCTCAGATTCCAGCTCAAAAACCCTTAATGTCTGTATTTTGCCTGTCCCTGCACATCTGAACAGAAACCTGAGGGCTAGTGAGGATGTCGCCCAGTGCATCAAATGCTCCCAAAGCTGCTGGTGTGTTTTGATTCAACTTTCATGATTTTTTATAATCATATTTGTGACTTTCAAGAAAAATCCTCAGCAAAATATTTCTGTTATAGCATGGTGTCTTGCTCAGAAACGTTAATAAAAATTTTACAGAAAACATCAATGTTTTGTTCTACTGATTACTCAATGCCTATTTTAATCTGCACCAGGCTGACAGGGACTAAATGGTTCCAGTTCTCTGTTAGGCTCTGCCACTCTCCGTAATGAGTGGCTGTTGATTTGATTTCAATGACTCTTTGTTGGTGAACAATTCACTATAACAAATGTCTCCTTTGGCTATAAAATCATTTACCCACCATATAAAAATGCTATTTCTGGGACATTTCGAATTAGTGGTGGGGCATACTTCTTTTCTTGGGGTTCTTATAGTTAGCAACAAGCTGCTTTCCTTTCTTCCTCATGATGACACTAAAATAATTCTCCAGGTAGTTTTTTTGTAGGCTTCTGTGAAGACTCTAAAACAGCATCGTCCAAGAGACATAGAATGCAAGCACAAATGCAAGCCACATGTGTAATTTTTCATTTTCTAAGAGCCATGCTTTTAAAAAGTAATAAAAAACAAAGAAAACCAATTTTCAGACTAGATTTAATTTAACCCAAAGAATAAACAAAATATGGCATGTACATACTGTGAAGTATAGTTCAGTCATAAATAAGAATGCAATTTTGATATATGCTACAACACGGATGGACCTTGGAAATATTACATTGAATAAAATAAGCCAGACAAAAGACAAATATTGTATAATTCCACTTACGTGAGGTACCTACCGTAGTCAGATCCATGGTCAGAAAGTAGAATGGGGGCTACCAGGGACTGGGGGGTTAGTATTTAATGAGCGTGGAGTTTTAGTCTGGGAAGATGAAAAGTTTCCAGAGATGGTTGGTGGCGATGGTTGCACAACAATGAGAATGTATGTAATGCCACGGACCTGCATGCTTCGAAATGGTTACAGCAGAGTATTTTATGTTATGAATATCTCACCACACACACACATGCACACACAACACACAAAGAATCGGATCATATCATCCCTTTGCTCGGAAACCTCCAGCACACGAGGAGCAACATCCAAACGTCCTTTCCGTGACCTTTGCTTTCCTGGTATCAGGCACCTGACTCCCCAAGCTCCCTTTCCTGCAGAGCTCCCCTTCCTCCCTCTGTTCCAGCTGGATCTTCCGAAAGCCACGCGTGGCCCTGGCTGAGGGCCATACTCTGCACACAGGGCTCCTCCTCCTGCACTTGTGGAGATGGGTCCTCGGAGATTCGGGTAGGAGCTGCCACTTCGGTGAGGCCCAGGCCCCTGTAGGACACCTCCCACCTCGCGGCCCCTTCTGTCTCTCTGTGTCCTCAGGCCGCTTGTTTGTCTTCATAATACTTATTGCTATCTGAAAGTTTACTAAAAGCATGTTTATTTTCTGTATCCCCCACTAGAGTATAAGCTCTGTGATGACAGGTAATGTGTTCTTGTTCATCCCCCCATCCAAAATATAAGAAACATTTTGTGGCCATACCATGCATATAGTTTAGTGGTTGAAAGCATGGGTTATAGTTTGTATTCGAGACTTGCCTAGGCTACTCACCAGTCGCGTGACCTTCTGTGACTTACTCAACCTGCTTGAGCTTCCAGTTCTTCATGCATAAATTAGGGACAATTCTAGTACCTATCAACTTCCTGGGTTGGTGAGGATTAACAGAAAGAATGACTGCATTTAGGACATTGGCGTATGGTGAAGTCTAAATAAATGCTCACTATAAAAATTTGCAATTGTTACTCAAATGTTTAACACATTATATACAATTAATGTCTGTTAAGGTCCGGAAAAAACGTGTAACAGGCAAATTACTGGTGTGTCAATAGAGACAGGGCAAGCGTTTGTTAATAGGTTATTTGTTGTAGAATGGCCATTGTAAACACACTGACATGGGGACAGGAAAACTTGATCTAAAACTTGGTTAAAGACAAACACAGGGGTGAAAACAAAGCTTTCTCTAGAGCTGCTTATTCCCACATAGCTGCCTCTTCACAGCGGCCGTGTTCTGTGGATCTGGTTATGGGGCATCTTTCAGGCTCTTGGCAGAGCACTCAACTATTGGTGGAGGAGAACTGAGCCATATCAGAGATTTTCACAGTTTGACACTTTCCCACAACCAACATTTTGAAAGAGAGAATCCACTATTTCACAAAATTGGACAGACACGACTTGCACTCACAAAGAACTATTCACAACACATTATTAACTAGAGTTGCGATGCTGCTCATTAGATCTCTAGAACCTACTCATAACTGCAAACTTGTACCCTTTGAGCAACATCTTCCCATTTCCCCCACCCCTCACCCCCTGGTATACTTGAAATTTGCTAAGAGAGTAGTAGTAGGTCTTGAGTACTCTCACTGTAACAACAACAAAAAAGGGAAATATGTTAGGTGATGGATATGTTAGGTGATGGATATGTTAGTAAGCTTGATTGTGGAAATCATTACATGAGGTATGCTTATATCAGAACACCATGTCATACACCTCAAATATATACAAATATATGCAATCATAGTTCAGTAAAACTGGAAAAATATAGTACAGTAAAATAAAACAGTCAAAAAACAAAAGAGAGCTATTTATGTGGGTTTATCTGCATTGAACCCACCTCTGTAACCTTCCCTTCACCCTCACCTGCAGCCAACAGGTACTATAGAAACCCCAGATCTGGGCCAGCATGGAAGTGGTCAAACAAGTTTTACCTGTGAATGTGGCAAAATGTTCCTATTTTTATTGAGATAAAAATTGAAATCAGTAGATGTGGTTGAGTTCTATATTAATCTTTTTTCTTTTTTTTTTTTTACAGAAACTTCGAAGCAACCTTTAGAAGTGTTTAAAGGGTAATCACTTCATTTATTAAGATGTGCATAGTGAATGCGGTTGCTCCTTAATATCTGGCATCTGGAGACCTTTGCTGTCAGTTTTCCAGGCTCCTTCTCTGCTTTCTCCCATCACTTGGTGTTGGGCAATTCCCTCTAGAGTTGGCTGGCAACTAAGGCACCATAGAAAAACTTAAACCAGTTCAAATTAATTAATAGGTTTTGGGGAAAAGCTGAAATTACACTTTACTTAATATAAAATAAAGTGGGTTTTAGTCCTAGGATCTCTCTGAATCCTAGAAGTAGCATAGTGTGGTTTAAAAAAAAATAACTAGCCATAAAATAAAGAAAATCCACCTCCAGACCATTTCCTAGCCAATTTTCTAGCCACGTAATTGCTCTGTGAGCCTTAATTTCCTTCCTGGTTAATAGTAATATGTTGCCAGTTCTATAAGAAGTGTTAGGTATACTTTTATCATCTTACAAGCTTTTATCACCTTATAAGCTAATTAAAAATCAAACACCCAGGAATGCAAGTTTGAAATTTTCTTTCAACTTCTCCATTTTTTCTATCTTGAAAGGATGGAAAAATTATTTAACCTAAAACATTACTATCCAGCAAAACTATTAGAGTGATAAATTGGCATGTGGTGGTGGTTGGGCACAATTTTATATTGTGCATTATCCTGACTATTCGTCTTAAGTACTTTGTTACTAGTATGAAACTAATAAAACACACAAAGGATTTGAAACTCTTTGAAAAATGTGAAGGAATAGTTGAGGGCTGAATTCGATAAACAAAGTGAGATCTGTGTTTTGACTATTCTACTGGTATTTCACATTTGTTTGTGTTTCTTAAATTTGACAATAATTGCAAAGAAATTACTGATCCAGCCTCTATTTTGCAGATAACTAAAGAGTTTCAAGGTACAACTTAAATTTTATTTAATCTGATTGCTGGTCAAGACAAAACTGTAGCCAGTAAGCATTTCATCAAAAGAGTGTAAAATCCACAATTGTTAGCAGACTTCATTATCAGAATATATGCTGGGTTGGCAGACAATACAGAGGGGTGTTTATGGAAACTCTGAATACAGAGAATGAATTATAAAAATTTTATTTGCTATAAAAATAAAAGCCTAATGTTGGATTTAAGACTATGAATTTGTAATATTATGGGTTTAAATCTCAGTTGATCACTGTGTTTTACATTGGACTATAGAGTAAAAGAATAGTGAAATTTGTGGATTTCCTGAGGAAGCTAGTTGTTTTTTATTAATATTTTTGTCTTGTCAAAGGAAAGGTAACCTTCTTGTCTGTTTTGCAAATGAGAGAAGTGAGAATATGCACACACATGGAAAGGGAAGCCATAGAGTTCAATATTCAACATTTCACACTCAGTTTTCAGAAAGGATTTCTCCGTTTGGCATTTCCTGCTGGAAAGACCCAGAGCACGGTTGGGGAACTTGCGGCCTTAAGGACACATGTGGCCTTCTCAGTCCTTAAGTGCAGCCTTTTGACTGAATCCAAATTTTACAGAATATACCCTTTTGTTTTTATTAATATATTTTGTTCACCTTTTATATTTTTATTTTTAAAATGAACGTATTTAAAATACCAAAGAATAAAATAAGTTTCAATGAAATAATCTTCCCAGATTGACTGGTACAATTAGAACATTAGTAAGCCATAAGGGCTAAATTGACGGCTGCTACACTCATGATTTAGTTCTAACTTCGCGTCCTGACTGGTGCCACTACTGCATGAGGCTGGTTGGTGAGAGTTTATGGGGATTGAGTACGCCAGTCTGTTATCAGCTTTTGACTGTGCTGCACTGTGTTTCTGTTTGAAGTGGAATTTCTGACTACTTGCACAGCTTGACAGCATTTTTTAATTCTGTCTGCTTAACAGCCCATCGTGTCAAAGAAAACCAAGAGAACGCTGAAAGAAGAAAAAAGAAGTCTTTTTAATGAGGATTGGGAATTGCAATATTGCCTTGTTTCTGCTGAAGATAGGATTATTTGCTTGCTTTGTAATACTACAATGTCAACGTTAAAGAAATTCAATGCTCATCAACATTATAACACTCATAAGGACCACCAATATTTTAAATTACATGGAGAGGTGCAAAAAGTTGTATTGCAGAAATTAAAAGATGAAAAGCAAAAGCAAAGATAATTCTTTCAAGCAGCAATAAGACCTGGACATAATGCCACTGCAGCAACTTATAAAGTAGCTTATATGCTCAGGGGAAAAGGGGAAACCATTTGGCGGTATAGAAATTGTGAAAGAATGCATTGTTGAAGTTGTAGGATGCTTAGACCCTGATAACTTTTCAAAATGCGAACAACTGCCTCTTTCAAGGAGAACTAAAACTGATCAGCAGTATGAATTAGGCTTTAACTTAACAGAATAACTTCATGCAATACTTGAAAAGGAAAATATACGTCATTTGATACCTTTGGATGAATCAACTGATACTACTGACTTGGTGCAGGTTTTATACTTCATTAGGGTCATAAGAAAAATATTTTCTTTGCTAGGAAAAGTCACTCGCTTTGGGCACTCTAGTGAATAGAACACGGGGAATAAATATCTTCAATAACTTTCAAGATAGATGTTGTGAAGTTGGACTGAATTTGGTAAATTTAGTGAGTGTATGTGCACAGACGGTACAACTTCCATGACAGGAAAACATGAAGGGTTTATTGTACAGGTAAAAAAAGTATTAACAGATCCAAATGTATCTTGTATCAGCAAAATCTCTATGCTAGAGCTACTATTTTAAGTGACAATTTGCAACAATTTATAAGTATTGTTAACTATATTCCTGCAAATGCAACAAGGCATTCTAAAGTGCACTGGCTATTGCAGGGACAGGTGTTAGCCAAAATTTTATCTCTGTGAGAACAGATAGTTAAATGTTATGAAGAACAGAATTGGCAGTGTGGATTATTGAAAGAAGATTTCTATAGGAATACAGCATTTCTGTGTGATATCACATCAAATCAAAATGACTTGAATATTTCTTTACAAGGTATAATTAAGTCCATACATAATATGTGGCAAAAAATCCAAGCATTTCGAAAAAAGCTATCTTTTTTCAAAACGCTTCTTCTTCAAAAGGAAATTATGGATGAACATTTTCTCCAGTAAGCAAAAGTCATTGATGAGCAGGAAGATATATGCAAATCATTTGAAGAATATGCAGCCGTTATAGATCTATTAATTAGAGAATACAATGAAAGCCTCACTGACTTTAAGAATCATGACATCGCACTCAATTAGCATTTCAGCCTCAGCTTGCTGATATCACCAAAGAACTGCAGATGGACTTGATTGAGTTCTCAGTAGATGACCTTTTAAAGTCATTGTTTGATGCTAAGAAAGATCCAACCGAAACATGGAAAAATGCAGTGGAATATCCACGCCTTCAGCAACATGCCTCCAAAATACTTTCTTGCTTTTCAACCATTTATTTCTGCTCATCTACATTCTCCTACCAAACCCAAATCAAGATGCCCTTCAAAGGATCAACTGAAACTGTGAACCTCCACGCTGCAACCAAATATTCAAATGCTTTCCAGCAAAAAGCGGACACAACAAAGTCGTTAAAAGGTTGGTTAACTTTAAAATTCACAAATAGTTTTCATTGTTTGGAATTATTAAGTATATAGTAGTTAGATTTTTATAAAATAATGTACATTTTTAAGTATATCTAATTGAAGTTTCTTGAATGCAGTCTTATTTGATTACAACCAAATAAATGTGACCTTCCAACATGAAAAGCTTCCCCACCCCTGACCCAGAGCCCTGGGGAAGGGACTACAAATATCCAGGTTTCCTGGCCTCCAAACACTTTTCACATGTGAGTTGTTGCTCTGTGTGCCCATCTTTAGGTGCACATTTAAAATTTGTAAAAAGCTGCCAGAAAACAAACGAACTTGCTCCTCTAAATAGGCTATAACTGTGCACGATTCCTGCAGTTTCTTCCAGAGGCTAGTGCAGGTGGGGACCATTGAGTCATGTGCACCCCAGCCACAGTGTGGCAGAGAAGAAGTACCTCCCTGTACAATAAAAACTGTTTTTCTAGCAGACGATTCTTTTGTGTGCAGCATAAAGAGGATAAAACAATATTTTTCCCAGCCTCCATTCTCCCCAATCCCGCTCTATATTCTCTTTCGATGTATTAAATACCTTTAGAAACTTTCTCCTTTTACGGATTTGGCTTCTTTTCAATATGGTTCTTAGGATTTGGAGGAATGGTTGTCTGAAGCCCATAAGGCGTATAGATTTCCTCTTCTAGACATAATTAGCTTTCTACATAGGAAGATGATTCAAAAAAGAAAGGTATGAATTATATGTGGTGACATATTTCTAGTGTGTTGAGGATAGCTTGAACATTTCTAGGTGATAGACATCTTCATATTCTTATTACTGTTTGGCAGCTCCTGATTGTTCAAAGTTATTTAATGCATTCATTTCAGAATGTTTCTCTATTAACTAACTTTATTAGATTGAGAAATGTGCATCAGAAAAAATGCAACCCATTAAGAGAAAACTTAAAACAAAAGTAGATAATGGGATTAATAAATTAATAGCTCATAGAATATGCTGCAGATTTTATGTTCTTCCATATTCTCTTTGTCTTGAAAACAATAATGAAGCAATATTACAAACATCAGTTGGAAAATGCAAAATTGATGTTTTTTTTGGCAGATACATTATTATTTGTATTTTAATTATTCAACTTATTTTAGATTGTTAGGCTACCAAATATATATCTGAGCTACATATACAATGAGTCTTACATTATTATAAAAGAACAAGCTATTTATTGGATTCAGAGAATTTTTAAAAAAGTAGGATAGTGAAGTTGAATAAGACAATGAATTTTGGCATTGAATATAATAACCTAAATAATCAAAAGTCTAAATTTACATATGTACATTCCTTCCTCCTCTCCCCAGTTTATAACATAAAAAATATAGTTTTTATTTCTTCTGCTGCTCCTTATCAAAAGGAGAGAGGGCAAGGAACTCACGAAGACAGAGAAGAGAACTGACTTTGGTTAATGCCAGAGACCAAGAATAAGCATTCCAAGTTGTAGTCTGACCTCTAGAATTGGACTGTCTGACCTTCTGCAAGTCACTCCTCTTCTTATCTATTCAGAAAGCAGGGTATAGACAGAAGGATCACAGGCTCGAGAAATACATAAGGCTGGATTGGAATCCTCATTTCAGCTCTTACTTGCCATGTGACCTGGGGAGGACTTAACCTCTTTGAACCTCTGTTTTCTCATTTTTAGAATGTGGATAACAGTAGCTACCCTCCGAGGTGGTTGTGAGAATACAATGGCAAAACACCTAATACACTGGCACGGGTAGCATTCCTAATAAGTAGAACTAATCGTTATCTTCCAAGGAAATGGTTAGATCAAGTCCCTTTGAGCTGTGTTAGTCTGTGAGTCAGGAACTGGTTGGTATACACATTTTGCTTCACCAAGAGGTAGTTTGCTGAAAGCCATCCCTACCTGCCTACCACCATACGTGGAGCAGCGCACTGTGGCACAGTCAGTGACTCGGGTTAGCTTTGTGCCTAGCATGGAAGCAGGACACCTCGAGACTGTTCAGACCCTTGGTTGCCTGAGCCACATTTTAATCATCCACCATGACTGAGTGAACTATTTTTTTCCAAGGCTGCTATAAAATCAGAGATGGAAGCTAGCACCAAATCAAAGCACTGTGGTTCTCTGTCATATATATTTTCTTGGTTTCTATCCAACCTTATTTTAAATATCCCTAGGGATGGGCTTTCATCACTTCTCTTGGAAGATTTTTCTTGCATAATAATTTTCACTGTCAGAAAGTTTTCTCTCCCATTCAGGGTAAATTTTTCTTTCCTTTTTTATACTCGTCTAGTTATCCTGTCCTAAACCTGATTAAATAATTCTTCCTGCCTGTTCAGTATTTCTTCTGACAGATTTTTGTAGTCAATTATTAGTCCCCCCTCAGCCATTACTTAGCAACACCGGACATAATCTTTATCTTTAATCATTTCTCATAACTCACTCCTCCATCACTACAATCATTATTCTCTCCTCTCTGAATTAATCCATCTGCTATCTTGAATGTAACCTCAGTGTCTTAGATGCACATTCCTTTGGAAGTAAAGCACATAAGCTATTTATTCTAAAATTTTATTTAAATAATGTAACATTACAGACAATTTTGAAAACAAAGAAAAAAATCAACCTGCTATTCCAACACAAGGGCTACTGTTACTTTTGTCTTTTCCATTTTTATCCTTTAAGTAGTTTATGCTTTTGAGTAGAAACTGTGCATCGGGCACTGTGTTAGTTATTCCTGTGCATGATCCCAATTGCCACCACGGCAGCCCTGAGGAGCATCCTGGTAACCCCATGTCACAGATGAGGATTCTAAAGGTCAGAGAAGTTAGTAAGTTGCCTAATGTCTGGCTCCAGGGATCCCTCTTAACCATCACGCTATCCTGGCCGTGCTGCCCATCTTTTACTGTATTGTGGCAAGATAATTCTTTTGATTGTGGTGTGTTGGATGAAAACTCATTAGGTAACCATTGCCCATCAGTGGTTCTTTAGCATGTTTCTGATTTTTCACTATTACAAACAGCTCTCAAATGAAATTTTTGAGCAACAAATACCTTAAATAAGAGGATTGTCTTATTTTACTCTTACATCATACTTTTAAAAATTATTTGCATTCAGAAATAATAAAAGGAAATATTGATGGATTTGATTAAATTAATTTAAAAAAAACTGAGTCCTGACTGAAAGATAAATGAAGAATTGGGAAAAATTATCTGCATAAAACTTGATAGGTAAGTATTACTATTCTCAATATACAATAAAAGTTCATATAAATGAATTAAAGAATGCTGTAATAGAAAAATGAACAGAAGATGAATATAAATACTGATAAACATTTGAACTAACATCCAACCACACTAGCAATTAAAGTAACATATATCAATACACTAATCTGACATTAGTGTATTAGGGTACACCAAAAAATGATACCAATACTCAATGTAGGCAAGGGTATGGAAAAATGCATTTTCTCATATAATGTAGATGGAATTAAAAATAGTTACAATTGTTCTAGGAGTTAATTTTCAATATATATGGAGGCTTTTGACTTGCCTTTTTAATGCAGCACTTCCTGGCATAGAAATGAGAAAAGACTTTTACATCTTTACATATGATTTGAAGCAAGTTACTCCAGAAGCGCACTCTCTGGAGCCCAACCTGGTATATCTAGGCAAGAGTCAGGTAAAATCTAACAAACCTTCATCATATGGCCTAGCACTCCATGGAGCACACATGTTGTCCATTTTGTTGTTACTATTGGGAAGCGGATGGATATCTCATGATAGACTTAACTCATGAGGTGAGCTTAACTCTGACCCTCCAAAAATTAGGCTTGAAAAACAGAGAGATGTTTTGGTACAATGAAGACAGAACAGTGGCATGCAAATCATCTATCTCTCCTCATCTTGGTGGTGGAGCAGGCAGCCAAGCACTCATCTGATGGTGCTCCAGCCCAGAAGGAAAGCTGAGGGAGAAGACACAGTCAGGGAACCCCAATGCCCTGCAATTTCCCAGGTGCTGGAGATGTAACAATAACAAAACACCCTCAATTCCTCCATTGTGGAGCTTACTTTCTAGCAGTACCTCAGAGATAGACATGGACACAGGGCTGAATTGCTCTTCACAATTGAGGTGTGAAGAATGGATATAAAAATGTTAAGACAAATTAAGAAGGAGTCCATTAGCCTGAGGTTGTCAGGTTTGGAGGAATTTCTTGTAACTGATTAAACAACAGAAAACAAACAAACAAAAACTCTAAAACCCAAGCCTCAGCCTAGGTCAACAAGCCAATCGGTTATATAACTAGAGACTTCCTACTGAACCATGCTCAAATAAGGCAAACACCTAGCTGTAGCCAATTTAGTAACTTCTTTACTTCTGTTCAACCTATAAAAGCTCACTGCTCATGCTGCTGGGTGGAGCTCTCTGAACCTCTTCTGGTGTTGAATGCTATCTGATTCATGAATACTTCTTTGCTCAAATAAACTTTGTTAAATTTATTTTGTCTTAAGTTTTTCTTTTGACACAAGGAAATGGGAGCCAATGAAACTGGGCACAGTCTGGGAAAGAGATGGGAAAGGGCAGAGCAGGAGAAGGCCGGGAGGGACTTTGGACAGGAAAACATCATGGGAACTTGGGGTCCAATGGAGGTGACGTGAAGGATAGTGTGTGGTGTGATTCTTTTTTGCACACCACCAACTCATCTTTAAAACCTTCCTCAAAATTAAATGCTACCTGAGATTACATTTCTCGTGGAAAGTGATGATAGAACCAAGGTCTACACTTTAATGGCTGGAGAGTAGGAGGTGAGCGACCAGCCCGAAGGAGAGGGTGTATATCTGGGTAACATCTGCTCCACATTGCGTATGCCTCCAGTGAGTTTAGAAAGAATCCTTAAAATATTAACTGTTTATCTCTGGGCATTTAGGAATATTTTTCTGCATGAAATGTTTTAGCGTTAGTTTTATTTTTTTATAATTAGCTCATATTATCTCTATAAAAAGAAATGACACCTTAAAATTGGGTTTATAATTTTGTGTTCTATCACCTCAGGTTTCTATCATGCTTCTGACCCTCCCACCCCCTACTCAGTTGAAAATTCAGCTTCTGTAACTGTTTTTGGTATCAGAATGGAGTATTTTGTTTGCAAGTCATTTAGTTCTATTTCTTTGTTATTACCAGGGAATTCTCCTAATTTTTTATGTTAAATTGAAGTTCACAACTTTGTGAATTACTCCATAGTATTTAGTTTGGAACTTCACAACTTAAGATGCATTTGGAAAAAAAATTTTTTAACCAGAAAAATATAAATGATTATGAGGTGAGGAAATAAGTACTATACTGAAAGATTATCAGAGGTGAGAGCATTTTAACAAAAGATAGTAAAAGATATACTAAAAGATCTGTTTAATCCATTGTGCCTCACATTTTGGTCTCCACACTTAAGAAATTCATCTGAATTTGTAAAAATTCTTTCACTATAATTCTTACAATGCTTCTTTTAAAAAATCTGTTCTTTCATCTTTATTTATGTAATTCTAGCACTTAAGTTTTCAATATTTTAAGTTGTCTTGGATACAAAGTATGTGGTGTATATAAATAAATGAATGAATGATAAGAAAATTTCTTTATATCTAGAAAAAGCTGATAACCAGATGCTTTTAGTTTATACTCATAAATAAATAAGAAGAAATTGCTCCAAACTGCAGCCTGAAACATTTGGCTATTATATAATGTGGAACTACCAACAATTATGTGTGTCCAGTGTTACAGTGGGGTGATCGTATTTCTGGAAGGACTTGGTGTGAGCATTCAGTATATCCCCCAGAAGCTGCAAGTTACCTCTGTGTGTATTGCAGGAAGTTAATCTTTCCCTGTTGCTCCACTATGGTGTTTGTCCTTTGGAGAAAACTGTTAGGCTTCTGCCCCTTTTCTATTTCTCTTTCCACCTTTTTATGCTTTTTCCACCAATATCTTTATCAATTCGCATTTTTTTTTTTTGAGACAAAATCGTGCTCTGTTGCCTGGGCTAGAGTACAGTGATGTCATCATAGCTCACTGCAGCATTAAACTCCTGGGCTCAAGTGATCCTCTGCATCAGCCTCCTCAGTAACTGGGACTACAGGTGTGCACCACTGCACTCAGCTAATTTTTCTATTTTTTGGAGAGATAGGGTCTTGCTATGCTGCTCAGGCTGGTCTTGAAGTCCTGCCCTCCATGTACATTTTTTTTTTAACATCCATTAGAAGGGTATATTTTTGTGCATGTAAAAATTGTTTAGAATTACCTGCACTTAAAATTAATATTTAGTGTTTATTATATTAATATTTAGATTTTAATAATAAACTGAAATTAGTCATCTATACTTCTTTCCTCATTAAAGTTCAATGAATAATTAACTAAAGTTTATGAGATAAAACTCCTTTCAGTAGGGTCTAATTTACAACTTAGCTCCTTAAATTTCCTGAAACATTTAAACTCTTTATGTAGCTTTTACTTTAAGATTACATATTTAAAACTAATTATTCAATCATCTTCTTTAAAATGGCATTACAAAGATAATCTGTTGGAATCTCAATATACAAAAATCGTATCAATTATGAATGCATTGATGCTGAATTTAAAACAGAATTTTAATACTATCGGTTGGCTTATTTCATCAACTGTTTACTTCTAAATCTTCCCAAGGTTGGAAAATGCCTATTAAGGCAATAGTTTTATCATTTAAAAATTTTAAATATATAATCCCCAAACTGGTGGCATTACTATGCCAGCAGAAATAAGTACATATTCTCACTGGGTAGAGCATGTCTTTTTGGATTTGTTATCTTATCCTGGGTAACAGTGGCTGGGTTCTGGAAGGAAGTATCCTGAGTGGGAATAAGCTTTCCGAAGGAACTGGGCAGGAACTGCACCATCTTTCACGAAAGCCTCAAACATTACATAACATCATTTTATGTCATGTCACAACTCTGCCCAGATTCAAAGGAAAGAGACATAGACCCACCTCTTGATAAGAAGAATGTCAAAGAATCTGCAGCCATTTTTAAAACTTCCACATTCCACCAGACCTTTTTGAGGAAACTGTGAGACCCTGATCTGCAGACCTGCGGAGCCCCTCTTCTCCCACCCAATGGGAATATTTTGTAGTTGCTCTGAAAACAGGCCCCTCCAAGTTTATAACCTTCAGAAAGAGATTTCACAATCCTCTAAGTTTGAGGTAATCTAAAATTTTTTTCCATCAACTTTCAAAATTTTGCCTGATTTGGGCAGAAGAAATTCAGCAAGTTCTACCCTTATTGGTTCCTCACCTAATTGTACTGCTCCAATCTGTTTTCTCTCTCACTATTGGTCATAGCATTAAGGCTACCCTAATGGTAGCATTTTTTCCTGAGAAGGTAATGGCTGGCACTCCAATCTTCTTTGGTTTCACATTTTCCTTTTTATTTCTTCTTTTTTAAAATTATCTTAGATACATATTCATTGACAGCATCATTAGCATCCCCCAATTTACCTTTAAATGTCCGATGCATTTCTTTTGCCCCATTCTCCTTTCCTTACATCTTCCTTTCTTCTTACCTTGCTTCCATTATTTTGTAAATTGCACATCACACACCCTCCACCCCTATTAAAATACGTGCCACCAGATGCCTGGGCCAATTTTCAGCAGTGGATTGTCCCCATGATTTCCCTCGGTTATTACAATTAAACCAGAGAAGGACTTGGGAAGCAAATGGCTGGACTGATGACCTCTCAAGAGCTTTCCTTGCCTTGTGACTCAGGAGTCATGAGCAAGTTGTGTAATACTCAAAAGAGTCAGAGCCTACCCTTTCACAGAGATGTTTATTAAGGAGCAAATTATCCTCATCCCCAAGTTATTTCATTATAGTTTTTAATAGCATCATTTTGGGATAAACAAAGTGAAATTGCAGTTAACTAAATGCTAGCATCTGTTTAATTGTTTCAAATCTACCAAATGTGGTGATTTGTAAAAATTCTCTGCCATGATATACTGTTTATAAATCTCTGCAGCTATAATCATCATTTATTAATTAATTCACTCATTTGTTTTTTCAGTAAACATTTATTAAATACTTATTAATTCACCAAGCATTGTACCTAGGTAGTGGGTTACAAAGATAAAATAATTAAAAGAACTTTTTTTGAGCTGTTTTACTTAAATATAAATCCAAAATCTATAGGGCATGAAACTGTCAGGAAAGGCAGGCTGCAACTCTTGGGCATGGGCTATAGCTGCTGTCCACAGGCAAAATTTCTGCTTCCTCAGGGAAGCCTTAGCCTTAAGGCTTTTCAACTGATTGAATCAGACCCATCTGGATTATCCAGGGTAATCTCCCTATTAAAGCCAACTGATTATGGATGTTAATCACATCCACAAAACACCTTCACAGCAATACCTAGATTAGTATTTGATTGTATTGCTGGGGATGGTAGCCTAGCCAAGTTGACATTCAAAACATTTCACCTTTTGTTAACTTGACACCCATGTATGTCTCCTTAAATCATACTTAATTTCCAGATAAAGGTCATAACAAAGTCATGTTTCTGCCTGACATGATACAACTATCCCTTGCACAACTCCAAATGCACTAACCCTTTATCCAGAAGAGGTTGCAAAGTCTTTGGGTGATGTTCACTCTCCTTTGATATCCTGTAGTTTAAACATTGTGATATAAGGTTAATTGTTATTAAGACATCTCATGTTAGATGATAAGGGAATAAGAGAGAGAAGGGAAAAATATTTGCCTAATATACATACAAATATGTTTATAAGAAAGTATGGAAGTAACACTCAAACTATTACAGTTCTTGTTTTTGCAACTGTTTAGATGGTTTTAGCTAGTTTTTACAACTACCTTCTTCTTTGGTTGATTCTATATTCCCTTTTTCCTCAATAATCACCCCAGCTGCTGCCTGTGGCTCTTTGCCTGGTGGGGTGACCCAGGTCTTCATTCCTGAAGGCTTTGGGCCATCGTTAATTCCTGCCTGAATTGAGTTGTCCTACTTTTCCATAGACTTTAATGACAAGACTTAGTAGTACTGAGAGATGCCCTGAGGGATCTTGGGTGTTCCATACATACTCTTCCTTACCTCCATTATACCATTATATAGCAGCAACCCAATTTCTCCTTCATAATCAGGGTTAGTCACCCCATCCCTTCTTTGCCCGTTCTCCGAAAGTTATGAGGAGCCCAAAGTGGTCAGACAGCAGCCTCCATTTCCAGTTTGATAGAATCATTGCTGTATCT
This sequence comes from Indri indri, assembly GCA_004363605.1. Lineage (NCBI taxonomy): Eukaryota > Metazoa > Chordata > Mammalia > Primates > Indriidae > Indri > Indri indri. The sequence goes on from RJWJ010002240.1 coordinate 48,341, forward strand.
CCTGGTGGAAGCATTCCTCCTTTTTGAACTAAGACCTCTAGATAACCGTAATCTGAAGTTCTGGTGAAAGGAAGCAAAAATTTTGCTAATGGGCGACTAGGGGAAATAGTGAATGGAGACACTCCCATTTCCACCCTTTGATTCCTGGACCCATGAATCCTGGCTATGCGAGAAACAGCGAGCAGGGACCTGGATCACCTTTTTCTTCCACAAGACGTTACACTGGTCTTTAATGTAGTGGTTACACTACATTAAAGATATTATGTTAATTGAACCTGGGGAGCAAGAAGTAGTAACCACTCTAGACTAAAAGGTAGGATGTTTCTGTGTCAAAGAGTGAGAAATAAAAATGACAAAAATTGCGGGGCCTTTACATCAGTGAAATATCTAGGGGTCCAGTGGTGTGTCAAGAGATCCCTCCTAAGGTGAAGGACAAGTTGTTGCATCTGGCTCCTCCTGCAACCAAGAGAGAGGCACAATGCTCAGCAGGCTTCTTTGGGTTTTGTAGACAATGTATTCGTCATTTGTGTGTTTTACTCCAACTTACTTACCAAGTGCCCTGAAAGGGGCCCAGAACAAGAGAACACTTTGCAACAGGTCCAGGCTACTGAGCTATTGGACCACAAGATCCAGCAGACACAGTGGGGCTTGAAGTGTCACAAGCACATAAAGATTATGTTTGCAGCATTTTGCAGGCCCCTGTAGATGACTCACAGTATAGGACTGTGGAGAAAAGCCATGCTATCCTCTGCAGATAACTGCTCTTATTTTAGGAAACGACTGCTGGCTTGCTGCTGGGTCTTAGTAGAAACTGAACACTTAACCATGGGCCACCAAGTAAGCAGGCAACCTGAGCTGCCCATTATGAACTGAATGTTGTCTGACTCACCAAGTTATAAAACCGGGCATGATGATAGCCCAAGGTTACTGGAGTTTTCACTGGAAAACTTTGAGAGTGGGATTATTTATTCCCAGACAGTTAAAAAAAATAAGTTGTGGAATAACTTGAACTTCCTGTAGTGCAGTGACACAGTTGAATCCTGTTATAATTCAAGCGAAGAAAAAAATAGAAAATAGCTGGAGAAAAGGAAGATGTATCTATTTTTCCCTTTTCTTAATCAGTTGCTTTTATTTTTTCTACTTATATTTTTTCTATAGAAGCAATTTTCTGGACAGCAAAATATTCATTTAAGAATCATGATTAAGTTCATGCTTGTCACTAATTTTAGCTAATCCGATCTCTTGCTTTTAAAGGCATGTGGGTTTTATTTATACTTCTGAGATAAGAGCACATTTTGTCCCCTTGGCATGTCCGTAAGCATGATGTAAAGTAATTTCTCGTATTAAACCGAATGCACTTTATGCTGGGAAAAGAGTTAAATTGATATAGACAGAGCTCTGCATTCATAGCTTTTCACTGTAAAATTCGGCCTATTTCATTTATTTGGACTTGTAACTGTATTCATTCAGAAGTATACAATAAATATAGCAATTTAATCTAAAAGAATTTCTTTGATGCAATAAATCACTAAGAAAAGTTATAGATTCTTATATAGAACTGCACAGTGATGAATTGTTTCCATCTATTTAAGATATCTAAAGATGGTGATATGAACTATATAACTTTCCCTTTCATCAATAATATATTTCAGATATAAAAATTGACAAATAGTAGAAAAATGGGATATTTATAAAAGTAAAAAAATAAGATCTATGGCAATTTCACTATCCAGAAATAAACACTTGATGTACTTTTTTCTCTAATCTTTTCTTTAAACCATATATACGTTATATGTGTTTTATGCTTATATACTCATTTAACGTATAACTATTTTTTAATAATAGAAATCATGTTCTATTTATTCTCATTCTTGCATTTATTTATGATCTTATGAACATTTTCTCATTCTGTTGAATATTTTGAAAACATGTCTATAGTGCCTACAAAATATTCCTTTTTATGAATGCTTCTTTAATATCTTAGAACATTCCCCTATTATTAGAATTTATGTCTAGTTCTATTTCTGTTCTAAATATATTTATTATTCCAAATTTTACAATCATTTCTTGCTTCCTTAAATATGTTTAATACCTCTGTGTACATTTCAAATGCTATAGTTCCTTTTGCCCGATTTTGAACTTAATACAAATGGAATCATAACTGCATATTATTTTTGTGCTTGGCTTCTTTCACTCTTTTTTCCCAATCATCTATGTTGTTGCATGTTGTTATAGTTTTTTCTTTGCCTTTGATGTATTGTATTCCATTGAATGAATATGTCATGTTGTATTTATGTGCTTTGGGCTCTTTTTTTTTTTCCAGTTTGGGGTTATTACAAATAGTTCTGTTGTCCATTCTTTGGACATATGCATACACATCTCTTGGTTATGTAAACAGGTGGAACCACCAGATCATGGCATAGGTGTATCTTCAACTTTAGTTGATAATTTCAAATTCTTCAACAAAGTGGTGATAGCAATTGCTATCCCATCAACAGGAGGATTTTTAGTTATACATTTTAGCTAATATTTAGCATTGTCAGCCATTTATACATGTGTGTGTATTTATATATATTTCATGTATCATATACATATCACACACATGCATATATATATCATTATGATTTTAGTTTGCACGTCCTGATTGCTAATAAGATTTTATGGCTATTTAGATTTTTTTGGTAAAGTGTCACTTAAATCTCTCTCCCATTTAAAATTTTTTTTTTTAGTTTATTTTTGTTGAATTCAAGGAGTTCTCTTTATTTTCTGGATACAGGCCCTTTGTCAGTTACATGTTTTGTAAACTTGCATCCAGGGAGAATATTTTAATTGGTATATAATTTGAAGTTGTAGTTATTTTATTTCATCACCTTGAAGCTTCTTTATGGCTTCAATGTATCTTCTGAGAAGTCACTTGTCTACTTAATTTTTGATTTTTTGAAAGTCATATGTCCTTTTTTTCTCTTGCTACCCTTTTTCTAGTTGCTTTTGGATCTAATATAATGTATCCAGTTATACATTTCTTTTTCTTTGTCCAGCTTTGCATGTGACAGGATCCTTTAATCTATGGATTGAGGTCTTTCCTAGTGTGGGGACATTCTTAGTCCTTATCTCTTCAAATTTTGTTTGTGTGGCAGTGTCGTGGCCTGCCTAGGGATGAGGAATGAACACAGAAACAGAGACATACACACAGAAAGATGGTACAAGATTGCAGTGCCTTCCTGCTGCAGCATCTTTATTTATAACACAGCCTGTTTGGCAACTGTCCCACCCAATTTCCTTGTTCCCTCATTGTCCCAACTCGACACGCCCTATTCCTTGTTATTTTGTTTCCAGAGAGCCGATGTTTGCATCTGAAGCTCTCTAGCCCCTCCTGTTTGCAGGGTCAGGGCGCCCTGGCCCGCGTGCAAGCCCAGGCATATTCTCGGAACAAAACAACAAGGAAACATTCCCAGCTCCGGGTTACATATGACCCGAAATGTCCTCTACATGGCAGTTTCTCTCCTCTCTTTCTGGAACTCCAATCACACGTATGTAAAATTTCCTCCCTGCATACTTTACATCTCTTACTCTTTATTCTGTATTTTTCATTCTTTTGTCTCTCAGAGTTTCATTCCTAGTAATTTCTTTTTTTTTTTTTTTTTTTTTTTAGACAGAGTCTCACTCTCTCGCCTGAGGCGAGTGCCGTGGCCTCAGCCTAGCTCACAGCAACCTCTAACTCCTGGGCTCGAGCAATCCTACTGCCTCAGCCTCCCGAGTAGCTGGGACTACAGGCATGCGCCACCATGCCCGGCTAATTTTTTCTATATACGTATTTTCAGTTGTCCATATCATTTCTTTCTATTTTTTAGTAGAGACGGGGTCTCGCTCTTGCTCAGGCTGGTCTCGAACTCCTGAGCTCAGAACGATCCGCCCGCCTCGGCCTCCCAGAGTGCTAGGATTACAGGCGTGAGCCACCGCGCCCGGCCCTTAGTAATTTCTTTTGAAATAGAAGAAATAAAAGAAATAAAAAGAAATAGAATTTCTATTTATTCATTTTTTTTCCATCTGCAAAGTTGCTTTTTACAGATTCCAGTTCTCTGCTAAAATTTTTGTTCTTGAATATTACATAGACTTCAGCCATGTCAAAATCACATCAGACATTGGACTCGTCAAAATCAGTAAATTAATACGCCTGAGAGGTTCTCTTAACACTACCAATCAATCGTCTGCTATCTAAATAGATACATTAAAGACTTTAAAAAACATTCTAATTCCAAGACAGTCTTTATCAAAGACTTTTGAACTTTCTGAAACTTACCTTCTTTGCTGCTCTCTTTTTCTACTGAGCTTTATGTAACCTTATGAGTTACCTTTTCTTCAGGATTTTGTAAGGAAAAGAACACTCACATTGTGAACTTGCTTGACTAGAAGGCAGATCTATGGAAGTTGAGTTAAAACCCTCATGTAGAGCCAAGTTAAGGTTTACAATTAAGGAGTTCCCTAAACTTCAAAGGTTAAGCAAAAATTTTGTATGGAACTTAAGACTCTACTAGATACTTACTATCTTGAACTAGAGATCTGTACTAACTAATTAATTAATTGTTAGCCCCCTACATAATAAAAATTATTTAAGAGCGGCAGGGTAGAAAAGAGATTTAAAGAACACGATTGTGTAAAATTTAAAGAGTTAAAATAGGAAACTTTCTAAGTTTTTCTTTTAATAATAGATTAAATTAAGATTCAAAATTTAATCGCAGACCCGACAAAACATTCAGGCTGTATTCTGGGGTAGATACAAATGCTGAAATAAAAGGAAGGTTGGTCTCTGTTTTTATAAATGGCCTCAATCTTCAGTTAGGGAATTCAAAAAAAAGATATACATTTAAATGTGAAACTGCCAACTTAGAAAATATCTAACAAGTGGCTAGGCCTTTCTAGGTAGTTTTAAAAGTACACAAGTTATAAATCAATTCAGCTAATGGCTTTCTAGGGAAAACAATGAAAATGTGTAATGATCAAGAATTGATCATTTTGTTAAGATTTGGAAACCTACAGATAAGGATACCTGCAGCTATTATAAGGAGAAGGACTATTGAAGAAACTAATGATTCATACTGTCTAATAAATAAAGGACAATTATCCATCTGTCCATTGATGTCACTGCATGGGACACATTAGCACCAACATTTTCCTGTCTTCCTCTAAACTCCTAAGGGAATTGTATATACTTATGCAACAATAAATACAGCTTTCTATTTTATATGGATGTTACAATATCTGCTATTTATAATTCCACTACCACAGAACATCAGATCCTTTAGGATAAAATGTCCAAGTTGTCTGAAAAATGAATAGCAAATTGATATATAATATATTAAAATCTTTTAAGAGAAAAATTTGGTCTTAAAGTAAAAATTACTGTTGTAATTGAACAAAGATAATAAAGGACAGATTTGAGAGTATACAGAAAATTGCAGAAGGCTTAAGGGAAAATAAACTTCAATTCACTGTAGCTTATTAAGATTCCTCAAGTACTGAAAATCTCCATGACCTAATCTGAGACCAACATTGGAAAATATTATCAAAGGAATACTTACTTTTTCTTTGTGGCATAACACCTACAAACGTAATAGGTAGGATCTGCTTTAAGACAAAATATTCTGAAGTTTCTATACATTATAAGATTACAGAATATGAACATTAATATATTTTCACTACTATGATTCAATAAATTATCAAAGATAAAGCTATGATCTCAGAATCCCTATGGGTAAAAGACACAACAGACAAAGGCAAATTAATTGGATCAGAGCTCACAGGAATCCAGATGGATTCTTCCTGGGTTATATAAACGTTTCCTTATGTACAAACATTTAAAGGTTAAGCCGTGCTGTAGGGTAATCAACTCAATAATGTGGCGCATACTCCAGAACCCTCACCTACGAAAGCCCATTTCTTAATTCAGTAGCTAAGGCTCACTCTCCTTGTCTCAGGGCAATTGTAGGAAAACATCCTGTTACATGGTAAGAGTGATGCCATCATGAAGTGAAACCACCATGATGACCAACGTTTGACTCTTGTACGCCAAGGTGTTCTGCAGGAAGACCTTAAGACAATGCCTGCAGTGTAGATAACCCCTCATGAAGATGGTTAGCTACCCTCCCCACTGGTCACCAGTTTCAGCAAGAAAGTCTGAGAAATGACCAACATACATGTTTTACCCTGAAAGCTTGCTATCTCAAGGATATTTTCTGGAGGGCAGGTGTGGGGATTCACTGTCTTCAGGCTGCCTGAGACATTGCTTTTGTTGATAAGTCCCTATTAAATATTACTTTCTGAGAAACTGGATTTGCCAGCCTCTTTCTTCAGCCTCTCGGCTTTCTCTGCCTTTGAAAGTAGGTTTGCTTGTATCTGCTCACTGTAGAATATTTGGCAAGCTAGCCAGAAATGGAGAGACCAAGAAATAGGTAAGGAGGAAATCCCAGGATGGCCATCCACATGTGGTGTGGCATGTCCCTTAAGCATTTGTGGACCTCCATGTATGGGGACACCCTGAAGATGCTGATTGGCCTAGAGCAGTCATTAACTGAAAGCCATACAGTGACTGCAGTAGGGAAGGGCAGTGGATAGCCACTGCAGTGTGTTGGCTGCTTCTGTGGGCTGGTCATTGGGCAACGGAGGCCCAGCTAGCAGCAGAAGCAAAATTTAAATGGCTAGAGGAGAAACTGCAACTAGACAAGAGCAGGCACCTTTCTACTTCTCTACTTGCATCCAATTTAATGGACAAAATTGAAGACCGAGAGACAAAAATTGAAACATTGGCTATACCTTTGCCCACCTAGGGGGAAAAAATGGAAATGACCAAAAATCAGAGCTATCATAACTATGCGCAATTGGGATGTGAAAACATGAAATCCCTGGGATGTTATGAAGAGAAAGACTCTGATGACAGAAAAGTCATAGATGAAGAGGGGCATGAGGATCACTGCCAAGCTCACCCATGATGCAAAGGAAAGAGAAAGCTCAACAATCAAAGCAAAAAAGGGGTCAACCCACTGTCAGGGAATACACTGCCACAGAACTCTTGGAGATTGCAAAGACCTTTAGCCAGCTACCTAGGGAACCCCGGACAGCTCGGATAGCTCCACTGTGGGACACAGGAGGGGTCAGGGGGAGGAGGGTGATGGCATTTCCTTAGCAGGGAATGAAACAGAAAAAATGAGTAACATCGTCACCCATCCAGCCCTGAAGCAACATATTCACAACACAAAGCGAACACAAAGCTTTATAAACTGGTCATCCTAGCTATGACAGACTTGGCCTAATGAAGGAGATTTACCATGAGGGTTGACCTGGCAGTCAATCGAGGAGACCCAGGGGCTTCACCAAGATTAGGAACGAGGCAAGCCAACTATGCTTGGTTTTTTGCAGGACCTGCTAAAGCAGTTTTTACTGCCAGGATGAAAATAAATTGCTACAGTGTGCACCAAGAGAATGGCACGGCCCTTTGCTGTCTTTATTGAGTCCTGCGGTGGGACAAAACGTGTATGATGTGGGAGAGGCCATCACAGATTTGGGAAAAACCGAGAAAGTCAAGGTCAGTGTACACTTGGTAACCCAGCAAGGGCTAACAAAGGGGAAAAAGAAAACCCCACAGGAAAAAAGAGGCAAAAAGGGAAAGGGACCCATAAGAGTCAGGCATAAACAAATGCGACATGATTTATTGGGAGCAGGAACACCCCAATAAAATATAGAGAAACCACCTAATGCTGTGTTAGTAGCCTCATGGAGGCAACTACAGCCTGAACAGCAGTTTCATCACTCCCTTCTGCCCCTCTGGTGGAAGAGGAAGACAATTCTACCCCTTGGTCTACTGCCCAGACCTAGCAGAGGTGCATTCCACTGCAGCCCTGAGATTAAGACTGGGGCCAAAGTTGACCCCATGTTTGAGAAATAGGGGGTGACCAGAGGCCCCATATTGAGTTGTCAACCTTAAACGTTACACACTTCCTGGGGGCGTGGTGCAGTAAGAGCAACTACTCAGGAACTGGCAAAGGTGCATATTACGTGTCTGGCTCAAAGCCTGTTTAACAGTTCCCATCCAGCCTGTACACAAACACATGGCACCTGGCAGGTGACTGTGGATAACCAGGAATTGAACAAGGTAGCCCCGGCCATAGATGTTGCAGGTCCTAATATTACTCAAGTAGTCGGTCACGTAGCGTCCACACAGGGGACACATCACGCCATCTTAGATTTGGCTAATGCCTTTTTTGTCATTATTCTCTTTGAATAATCACAAAATCAATTTGTTTTTACCTGTCAAGGTGGCCAGTGGACCTTTCCTGGACCCTGGCCTGGTGTTGCCTCAGGAAGATCTTCATCGTCCTAGGATTTGTTATGGAATGGTGTCTAAGACTTGTCTTTGTTCTCATTCCTGTCTTCTCTTTCTTGGTTTCGTTACACTGGTGACATTATGTTAACCTCTGAAGATTTTAATGTGTTATGAGAAAGGCTCACAGCATTGTGTGCTCATTCATGGAACAGGGATGGGACATCTGCCCTTGGAAGATTCAGGGCCCAGGGCCTGCATTGAAGTTTTAGGGGTTTATGCAGTCAGGTGAGACTTGTTTGATACCTGGTACAGTAATTGACGAAGTCCAACAATTTCCAACTTTGAAAATGGAAAAAGAAATCCAAACATTTGTGGATCTTTTGGGCTATTACAGAGCATTTATTCCACACTTAGCCCAATGTTTCAGAATACTATATAGACCTATTAGAAAAAAGGGAACATTGGGACTGGGATATGCCTCAGCAGGAAGCTTTGGAACAGGCTAAAGTACTAGCATGCCAGGCACAACCCTTAGGCACCCCTTTAGAGGGTATTGCTATGATTTCGGATGTTACGGCTACTCCTGAGGGCATGAGTTGGACCTCGTGGCAACCACAGTATCATGTCAGCCCCTTTAGGATGTTGGTCGCAATATGGAAGGGAGCCGAAACCAGATACTCTCCCCTTGAATGACAAGTGCTAGCAGTATATAATGCTTCACGGCAAGTGGAACTATTAACAAAGAGGCTTCCTATGACTGTGAGAACAAGACTACGAATCAAAAGATAAATAGAAGGATTGCTTAAATGACCTACCTCTGCTGTAGCCGAAACACTTATCTTGAATATATGGCATGCCTATTTGCAGGAATGAAGTGTTCTGGCAACTTGTCCCTTAAGCCCCAGATTACTTACTATATTGGGCCCTGTCGCATATGGGCAAGCAAAGGACATCTCTTTATCCCCTACTACTCTGGTGCCCAACACGGCAAGAGAAGGCATGTTACGTGTCCTGCAGTGTGCTTGGTTGTATGATGGCTCCAGCAGGGAAACCTTGTATTTGGAGCACTGTTGCTATAAAACCACAAACTGATAGAATCTGATTTGATATAGGTCTGCATCAGAGTAGTAGGTGGGCAGAGTTGTGAGCTGCTTGGTCAGTAATCACACATGAGCCCTGGCCCCCGGTTCTCTGCACTGATAGCTGGGCTGTATTCAAAGGCCTAACTATGTGGCTAGCCCAACAGGAACAAGAAAAGCGGATGATTATGCACAAACCCGTATGGGGCATGAACATGTGGCAAGACATATGGGAGAAGCTGCAACACCCTGCGGCTGACTTAACTATATTTCATGTGGCCGCACACAAAAAAAGACTCAGTTTCAGGAAATATAGAAGCTGACACCCTAACAAAAATTAGAAACATCATGCTGGCTCAGTCTGCTGAATTTGCAACCTAGGTACATAAAAAAGTGGTCCTAGAAGTGCAAGAGTAGGCTGGCAGATAGCCAAGGAGGTATGATTGCCCTTAAAATATAGGGACCTCTTAATAGCTATTACAAACTGTTTACCTTGTTCTTGACTGCATCCACGGCATAGTCCACATCAAGAAGGACACATTCGTGGGGCTGTCCACCCTGTAACAGATTGGCAAGTGGATTTCATAGGACCTCTCCCTTTAACACTGCTACTGGACAGTTGCCAAGTTTTCCCTGTAAGCATGCTAATGAAGCCAGTACTATTAAAGGTTTAGAGGCTCTCAGTGCTACGTATGGATGTCCCTGGTGCATTGACAGTGGCCGAGGAACCCATTTTGCTGGACATGATATGAAGGACTGAGCCAGGGATGACAATATAGCATGGCACTTTCATCTCCCATGTAACCCCCAAGCAGCAGGGTTAATTGAAAGAAAAAACAAGTCTGTTGAAAGCACAAATTCAAACTGGGGAGACCTATCTTGAATGGGTAGATGAATGTATTATCCGCAGCCCTTTTCTCTTTAAATTCAGCCAAAGCGGGTACACCTGTCCCATATGACCAGTCAGGACAACTGTCCCCCAAGTCTGTCCATATTTTCACATATGAGTAACTGAGACAACTGCTTTGCTCCCAGACCCGGATGATGCACATGAAGACGCCAACGGACATACTACTGGGGAGGTGACACTCCCTTGGGGCTTGGAATGGCAAATACTCTTGGGCTGGATAGGCTATTTCCTGCCAGAGAATGGAAAATATCCTGGACAGTTGGAGTGTTCCTGTTTATCCTATTAAATACTGGACCCACAATTGCTCACTGTCAATGGTCAGGAGAAACATGGATACCCCATGGCATGGTGGGGGGCTCTTTAACATAGTGTACTCTCAACCAAATTACTTTGACAGCCGCTGCTGATACTTCATCTGCTGGGCAGCATATACTGCTCTACGTGAATCGACTATTCTAACAAACAGAGAAGACCTTCCCTTGTAAGACCCACTAAGCCTCATCTGTAGTTGTTATACCTGTCACTACTATCACCAGCTGTCACCAATGAAGCAAACCTTTTTCTTACATTCCTGATGAATCAGATGATATCACTAAGTTAATGACTGATAGGAAAACCCCCACGACCAACCTCTTAGATTGAATCTATACTTTGAATGATTGGCTTCATAGCTGGTGTGGGTCCTGTGGCACCTGGTGGCAGAAGCTGCCTCTTGGTCTAGGTATTATACTCATATGTGGTTTCCTATACTGTTGCTGTGGCATCTGCCTCCAATGGAGCCAATGCATTGCTGCAAAACTATACAATATCAAGCACCCACCCTCTAGGCCCAGGAACTATCATGGAAGAGTTGGGTGTGTGAGATTCCAAGGGCAGGCTTTGAGGGGTAGAGTGTAAGAAAACAGCCTGTTGCATAGCAAGAGTAATGTCCTCTTGAAGTGAAACTGCCATGATAACCAATGTCTGACCCTGCATACCAAGGTGTTCTGCAGCAAGGTCTTAAAACAACGCCTGTAGCATATATAACGCCTCATAAATATGCTTATCTAAATTATGGCACGTACCTGTAATCCCAACTACTCTGGAGTCTGAGGCGGGAGGATAGCTTGAGCCCAGGAATTTGAGACCAGCCTGAGCAACACAGCAAGACCCTGTCTTAGAAAAAAAAAAAAAGAAAAAAAGATGCTTATCTAACCTCCCCAGCGGTCACAGTTTTGGCAAGAAAGTCTGAGATGTGAGCAGCTGCATATGTTTTGCTCTAAAAACTTGCTATATAAAGGATATTTTCTGGAGGGCAGGTATGGGGATTCACTGTCTTGAGGCTATCTGAGACATCACTTCTGTTCCTAAGTCTCTATTAAATATTTTGTTTCTGAGAAACTGGATTTGTCAGTCTCTTTCTTCAGCCTCTCAGCTCTTTCGGCCTTTGGGGGGCAGGTTTGCATATACCTGCTCACCACAGAACAGCAATCACAGGTATCAACTAGTTAGTGGAAGCACCTTCAGAACTTATATTCGGTCTATAATGCTAATGTAACCACATGTAAGAAATACTTACTGCTATTGGAAACCACCCAACATTTTTACAGTAGCTGATTAACTAATACTGAATTACCCTCTCCTTACGCAATCACTGGTATAACACTGTTAATCAAGCAATGCCAGAACCCCTACTCAGTGAAGGAGAATCCATCATTATGTTACTTTCATTGAAAAAATATCCATGCCCAGAGCAAAATTTTTGTATATTCCAATACCAAATGCTGACTTGATATTTTATGTTGATGGGTCTTATGTTTGTAATATTTAAAAAGGACACCACCAGGCTTGATTTTTAGGTAGTCCCATTCTCTTATAAAATCTTTTACCAAATTAGATCAGCCAAACTGTTCACATGGCTGGTCTGTATGGTCCTTTCTACAACACATAAAATGACTAAAATAAAAGAGTTAATAGTAGGTGGTCTGTTTTTAAATAATTCCCTAATTTAAAATACTGAAGAGAAATAGAATTTCAAAAATTTTTCTTAGGTATTTTTAACAATAAATAGCTAACACATTAATGAATAGATGCCACGATGCTGCCCTAAGAAAACTGCCGTCAAAGAGTAGATACTCGTGGATTATCAGAAATGTTCTAAAACTAGATTATGGTGATAGTTGTACATTTTAATAAATCTTCTTAAAGCCACTGAATTGTATACTTAAAATGGATGAATTTCATGTGAATTAAACCTCAATAAAGCTGTTTAAAAGCATAGACAGAAAAAAGGGTACTATAAAAACTAGTGTACTATACTCTAGATCCCATAAAATACTTTGAACATACTATTAAAATAAATTATAAATGCATACTACAGCAATACTTTAAAAGTGGTACAGAACTACTTTAACAACCATCATGCTAAACAAACTGTTCTGAGCGACATCCCTGCAAAAAGGCTTCATATAAATCAACAACAAAAATACAAGTCCCTGAAGAAGTTCAAGGATTCCACCGTAAATGCATAGAACATGTCCTGCCGATTTCAGAAAAGAAACTCCAGGAATGATCAGGTTGTATAATTGATAAGAGTAAGATCTGGAAAAAAATCTGGTGGCACCAAATAAAATCTCGAATATATACTTGAAAAAATCTTTCATGAAACAAAACATCACATAGGGACAAATTTGCCACAATCTTAAGCCCTGATTGGGACAGTTCAGCAGCGCACAGAACATAGCCAGTTCCTGCTATGTCTGTAGCTAAATTAATCTGGAGAAGCTGTGGAGGTAGCCCATGGACTGGCTTCTTGCCTAAAGGACCCTTTGGGTACCTCCAAATAGATTTTATGCAGTTGCCTCTCTCCATGGTTATGAATATGTAAATCTAAATGGTAGATTTGTTCTTCTGGATGCATTTAAGCATTTTTCTGTTGAAAAACCACAACACTCACAATGCCTAAAATTCTATCGTGTTTCTTACTTAAGACTCTCCAACTTACTGCTCCAGTTAGATAGGGGCCATATAACTAAAACATTTATCCATACATTTAAATTATGCAAGACTTTTCCCCTTACTCAGAAATGTATCTGTCTTTACCACTCCCAGTCCTCTGAAAAAAATGAAAGGAATAAAATATATCTGGAAAATTATAACTATTAGGGATCCTAAACAAAAGTTCTCCAGAGAATCTCCGGAAGTAGATGATCCTAAGAGGTTGACAGGGGACACAAGAACCTTGGGGCAAGCTGGTGATCATATAAAGTAAAAAGCTTCTGCCCAAGACCATGGAAACAAGATTCTTCTACTCTACACTTATCTTTGCATATCCTTGTCGTTGTGGTTTTGGTCACACTTCTCTACTGGTTTACAGTGATTGCACTTCTGACTGAGCTACCATGTTCCCCTTACTAATAACAAGTAAATGTCTTTACATTAACACGGCTATCAGGCCAGCGATTGGTACCCATTTTCTCTAAAGGGAAGACAGTAAATAATTTAGGTGTTATGAGCCACATGCAGTTTGTCATTCCTCCTCCCCTCTTCCTTCTTGTCCTCCTCATCCTCCTCTTCTTTTCTCCTTCTTTCTCTTTTCTTCTTCTCCTTCTCCTTCTCTTTCCAAACTTCAAAATATGTCAAAACCATTTTTGGTTGTGGTCTGGGTTCACTCTGCCAGCCACAGTTTGCCAACTTCTGAGTTAAGCCATTCTAAGAATGAGACTACACAACCCCCTCAATGGACTCTATCTCTCTCTATGATGAAAGTCCAAAGCAACTCATGATGATGACAACTTCATCCATAGCAGCTGAACAATCCAAACGGGTCATGAAAAATGTGTTCCCTCATATCAGCCGATGTAGTCAATAGCATGCACAGCCCCAAAACCTAAAGTTATAACACACCACTTTAAATTTTTTTAACTGAAGTAGTTATGGATACTGAAATATACATAGATTTTCTTTTGGCCAACTAGGGAAAAATCTACATCATGGCCACCTTAATCAACTCTATACAGGAGAAAGACAATCTGTAGCTAAGCTAAAGAAAAGACTATCTGGCTATTTCACATATGCACAGGGAATTGTTACGACTTATCCTCCCCACCCCCCTTTTATAAAAATATAAAACTTCTACTAATTTTTCTCACTGATGTTTAATGTCTACTGCCCAGAATCTTAAATGCTTCTGAGTAGTCACTGTCCTGATAGATGATTCTACAAATGATTAAAGGAAAAGCAGGATAAAGTCATGCTGATCACCTCTAAACTAAAAATCAGATGTCCACAAGCAAAGCTGTATCTGCAAGAGAAATGAACTCCTGTCGCTAGGATCTGAACAATCCTGATAATGTCTCCTGCAGCTTTGGCTGAATGAGGACTAAAAGGGAAATAAAATAAAACAATTTCTGCAAAATTAGGAAAAGACTGATTGTTCTGTAGCCATGGCAACAAATAGTCACTAAAACCAGCTGTTCAATCAATCAACACTAACTTAAGTGAACAAGCTTTTGCAAACCAGCCAGTCAGTGCAAGCACCTTGATTTTAAAAGTTAGCCAATCAGGGATAAATTCAATACATTTATCAAGAGACGTGCATTTGTATGCCAACCAATCAACAACAATTTAACCTGGGATTCTACAGATGATGCTAATTAATGAATACGTCTGCAAGTCCACTTACCTCTGAAACCTTTGCTTCCCCAAACTGTGTAAGATCAGCGCTGTGCTCTGCTCAGAATCTATATCTGACCGACATAAAGTTTCCTTAAAGCAATGAATTTAGCTTTTTTAATTTCACATATTGAATGGTAGTCTCATCTTGACAAATGCTTTTGTGTACTTAGTTGTATGACTGTCTGTGGTATTCCCATTGTCAATTCTTTTATAAGTACTATGCTTATTTGTTTAGTGTAGCTGTGTAATATAATTTTATACCAGGCAAGGTAAATTTATTCTATTACTTTTCTTATAGATACCTTTTCTGTTTTTCATTTGATTTTTTTTTTTTTTTTTTTTTTTTTTTTTTTTTTTTTTTTTTTTTTTTTTTTTTTTTTTTTTTTTTTTTTTTTTTTTTTTTTTTTGAGACAGCACCTTGCTGCTGCCCTGGCTAGAGTGCAGTGGTGTGATCATAGCTCACTGCAGCCTCAACGCCTCCTGGGTTCATTCAAGTGATACTCCTGCCTCTGGCTCCTGAGTGGCTGGGACTACAGGCGCCTACCACCACACCAGGCTAATTTTTGTATTTTTTTTTTAGAGACGTTGTCTCACTATGTTGCCCAGGCTGGTTTTGAACTCCTATCCTCAAGCAATCCTCCTGCCTTGGCCTCCCAAAATGCTAGGATTACGTTAGCCATAAGGCCCAGTTGACGTGTGGTTTTATTTGTTCAAATTCCAACAAAAGAGGTGAGGCACTTCAAAATTATATTAAATCTCTAAATTAATTTGGAAAGTATGGATATCTATAACATTGAATTTCTGAGTACTAACTTATCTTTTCATTGACTTAAGACATTTCTTTTAGGTAAGATTTATATATTTTTTATTACTTTCTGCTCTTTTAAATTTTATTTTTCTTCTTGCTTTCAGAGTTGTAAAAGTTAATTTAAAATTTCTGAAGCGTTTCTTGCAGACACCTTCTGTTTCTACAGGGGGTGGGAAGGTAGGAAGAGATTAGCTGTTTTTGTTTTTCTTCGCCTTTTCTGATGTTGACACCAAACATTTTAACTGTTTGCTTTATCCCTTTTAAATTCCTAATTTCTTTTGTTGTTGTTGTTGTTTTCAGAATTTCCAGCTGTGTTGAGTCTTCTATGTCTCTTTTTACACAACCAAAACCATCTTTTTGTTTCTTCACATGACTTATCAGTACTAAGTCCCCCTTTTTCCCTGTTTTGGATTAAGCAAAACTAAAATTTGAAATACAGGGGCCCTTATCTATCATTGCTGCCCACTAAATTAAGAAGGTAATTTTTTTAGATTGATACTTCTGCAGTTCCTTCTACTTTTCCCTACCAATACTCAATACTGCTTGTTAAATTCAGTTACAGAATTTTAGAGCTCCATTTTATGGACTAAAATATGTGTGTTATTTTAAAAGGGATGGAACATTTTGATGATAAAAGTTTTAGATATCAAATGGAAGGTAAATTGTGTGCTTGTACGCTCATGTACCAATGGCATCTGCCTGAGGAAGTCCACGTAAATATGTTTAACACATGATTTTGCCCAAGCTGCTTTATAATCATATGCTATCGTGACTCAGCCAATTATCTAGCCTAATGCCTGGAAGATAGGTTCTAAAAGAAATTTAGGGTTGAGATCTCTAAATCGTTATCCCAAATTAAAACAAATGCACATGTCTAGCACCCCATAACTGCCAACACTCACACAAACATTATACGATAGTTGCCTTGAATTGATGTGGTAAATATTTATCAGTGCTTTGTTAAACTCATATACATGTAATTATTCTTTTAATATTCATTCCTAGAATTCTAGGTTTTCTTGATTTTGTTTAGTCATTTGAAATTCTAAAACACAAAACCTATTTGTTTAAAATTACGGTGTCCTTTTTTGGGTGGGGAGGGATTACTTTTTTTGTTTGTTTGTTTGTTTTTAAATATACTTTTTGAGTTAAGTGTAGATTGACATGCAGTTTTAAGAAACATAACTGAGAGATCCCGTGTACCATTTACTTATTTTCCACCACAGTGACGCTTTCAAAACTAGAGTAATATCCCCACCAGGTTACTGATGTTGATGCAGTCAAGGTACGAATAGGTCTGCTGTGGTTTCAGTGCCACATCCACTTCCTTTTCTTCCTTTTCTTGACTGGGCCACCACTAATCTGTTGTTGATTTCTGTAGTTTTGTCATTTCAAGAGTGTTATAGAAATGGAATCACACAGTTTGTACCTGAGATTGGCTTTTTCCATTTAACACGTGCTCCAGATGTTCCTCCAGGTGGTCATGTGCACCCATAGTCCGTTCTAGTTTGCTGCTCAGTATTCTTCCATGGTGTGGATGAACTACAGTAGCTTTAAACCATTTGTCTGTTGAAGGACATCTCAATTATTTGCATTTTTTTGGCTATTAGAAATAAAGTTGTTATAAACATTTGCACATAGGTTTTTGTGTGAATATGAGTCTTCCAAGAATGCGATTGCTGGGTCCTATGCTAGTTACATGTTTAATTTTATAAGGAACTGCCAAACTGTTTTCTAGAAGGGCTATAACATTTTCCATTCCTTCCAGCAATGTTTCTCCCATTCTCCATATGCTCTCAATCCATTGATGTTGTCACTATTTCTTATTTTATCCATACCGTTCCATGGTAATATCTCATTGTGGTTTTAATTGCATTTGCCTAATGTCACATGATGTTGAACATCTTTTCATGTGTGAATTTTCCATCTCTGTATATTTTTGGTGAAATATCTCTTCATGTCTTTTGCCCATTTTGTAATTAGATTTTTTTTTACTGTTGAATTTCGAGAATTCTTTATATATTCTAGATACTAGTCCTTTGTTGGAGATGTGATTTGCAAATATTTTCTCCCAGTTGTTGCTTATCTTTTCATTCCCTTTAGCAGGATATTTCTCAGAAGTTTTTGTTTTCGATGAAGTCTAATTATCACTGTTTCCTTTTATGGATTGTGCTTTGATGTTAGTTTAGTCTACAAACTCTTTGACAGTCTCAGATCTCAAAGATTTTCTCTAACTTTTTTCTAAAAGATTCATGACTTTGTTATATATTAAATGTTACTATCTAATTGAATTAATTTTTGTATAAGTTTTGAGGCTTATGTCAAAGTTTTGTTTTGTTTTGTTTTGTTTGCCTTTTGCCATTTGCTCTAGCACCTTAATGAAAGGCTTTTTTCCATTGAATTGCTTTTGTACCTTTGTCAAAAATTAGTTGGGTGTATTCATATGTGTCTTTTTCTGGGTTTTCTGTTATCTTCCATTAATTTATGTGTCTATTCCTTTACCAATACAACATACTCTTAGTTACTGTAGGTATAGAATGTCTTAAAATCAGGTAGACAGATTCTTCCTCCTTTATTCTTCTTTTCCAGAATCGTTTTAGTTGTTCTAGTTCTTTCAGCTTTCAGAAAAATCTTCTCTATACCTACAAAAAAATATTGCTCAAATATTGATAGGAATTGCATTAAATCCATATATCCATTTGGGGAGAAATGACATTGTTACTATGTTGAGTCTTCCACTTCATAAAGATTGTCTGTCTTTCCATTATTTAGATCTTTTGAAATTTCTTTTATTAGTGTTGTGTAATTTTCAGTATTCAAGTCCTGTAAATGTTTTGGTAGACTTATAACTAAGTATTTTATTCTTATTAGCAATTATGGATGCTATTATATTTTGAATTTTAGTGTCCACATGTCACTGTTAGTATATAGAAAGACAATTGATTTTTATATGTTTATCTTTTATCTTGTGAACTTCTGAACTTGTTTATTAGTTCTAAGAGTTTTTTTTTTTTTTTAGTTCTAAGAGTTTTTTATAGACATCTAGGAATTGTCTATGTAGACAATTACGTCATCTGCAAATAAGTGCAGGTTTATTGCTTTTTTCCCTCAATTCGTATGCCTTTTATTTCCTTTTCTTGCTTTTAATGCACTGACTAGAACTTTCAGCATTATGTCAAAAAAGAGAGGTAAGAATAGACCTCCTTGCCTTGTTCCTGATATTAGGAAGAAAGCATTCAGTCTTTCACCATTAAGTCTAATGTTTGCTGAATGTGTCTTGTAGATGTTCTCACTCAAGATGAAGAAGTTCCCCTCTGATTATATTTTTCTGAGGATTTTTATCATGAATAGGTTTTTGATTTCATCAAATTATTTATGTCTGTCAGTTAAGTGGATAATGAGAATTTTCTTCTTTGAGCCTGTTTATGTGGCAGATTACATTGATTGCTTTTCAAATATTGAGCCAGTGCAGAATCCCTGGAATTAGCCCTACTTTGTCATGCTATATAATTCTTTTTGTATATTACTGAATTCTATTTGCTAATATTTTAAGAATATTTGTGTCTATAGTCATGAGGGGTATTGGTTGTAGTTTTCTTAACTTTTCTTTTCTTTTTGTGTGTGTGCGTGTGTGTTGTCTTTGTCTCATTCTGGTATCGAGGTAACAATAACCTCAAAAGAACACTTGGTAAGTGTTCCTTCCCCTTTTATTTTCTGAAAAAAATTGTGTACAGTAGGCATTTTTTTAAGAATAAATATTTGGTAGAATTCTTTAGTGAAACTATCTGGGTCTAGAGATTTTTTCTTGGGAGATTTTTAATTATGAATTCAATTCCCTGAATAGTTTATAGGGCTATTCAAATTATCAATTTCAAATGGGGTGAGTGGTGGTAGTTTATGTTTTAATAGGAACTGGTTAATTTTATCTAAGTTGTCAAATGTGTTTAGAATTGTTCATAATTTTTCCCTATAATCCCTTTGATATCTGCATGTTCTGAGTAATAGCCTATTTTGTGCCTGATATTGGTACATTGGTACATCTGTGGCTCCTCTCTTTTTTTGTTGGTCTTGCTATGTATATGTATCAATTTTATTGATCTTCAAAGTGAGTTTCTCATAGATAGCATATAGCTGGGTCATGTTTTTAATCCACACAATTTTCACGTCTCAGAGTATATTTTTCTTTTTCTTCCTTTAAATCTTCTTTTATGTACTTTAATAATTATTTTCAAGTTTTCTTCAAAGAAGACTGGAATATTTGTTGTTAATTTTTTGCTAGATATTTTATATTTTTTGTTGTTAATGTGAATCAAGTCTTTATTTCTTTGTACTACTGTGATTTATACACTGGAATTAGCTGATCTTGGTGTGTTGTATGCTTGTGTGTGCGTTTATGTATGTATATATATATATATTTGTCTAACCAATCATTATATTGAATGAATTATATTTCCTTTTAAGTGTTATTAGTGTTTTCAGTAATTCTCTTTGAAAATCGTACTTTCATAAGACTTATTTAATAAGAAACTGTCAAATATATTTACTTAAAAAAAGCAAGGTAAATACAACAAATACTTGTACAAAAAATATATCTGCCCAGGAAAACATTCTAAAAATATATTCACAAAATTGTTAAATATGACTATCTATTGCTATTTGAACTAGAGAAGATACAATTTTTCTGTTACATACAAGGTAATCAATACTATTTCATTGATGGTGCTGAAAATAAGAATAATATATGTTCAAAATTCTTTTTAATAATGATGTATAAAGTTTGACTAAAATATGGGTTCATTTTCTTTCATTATACTCTTTTTACTTTTCCAGGATTTCTACAGCACATTATTTTTGTTCCCAGAAGGAATGGAATTATAAGACCTCAATGACCTGAGATAGAATAAAAATCAATAATCGTGACTAATATTAACTATGAGCCTACTATTTGTCAGGCTCCATACTGGGATGCGTGCTCTCATTTAATCCTCAAAACAAATCTACTTGATAAGAATTGTTATTACTTCTACTTTATGAGTGAGAAACATCATAATTTATAAATATTAAATGACTCCCCAAGTAATACCCATCATAAGTGCTGGAATTGGGGGTCAAAAGCCATGTCTAGCACACAACACAGGACCTCATGCCTTTTCCCACCCCCACCCCAGGATCTACCTTTAGAAATACTGAGACAGTTTGTTTAATTGACCATTTAATGTGGATAAAACAAGGATCTTAATCTTCAATTACAACAAATCCTCATTCATTTAGATAAATCAAAGCCAAAGGGAAAAAAATCCCTAGAAATAAGCAGAAGACAACTGTTGAATTTTTTTCAGGGTATATTGTTATGTTATTTGTTCATTAAGATCCAGGCTAATGTTTTTTCACATAATAGATCTAATCTATTGAATGATGAGCATGTTTGTTTGAGAATGAATTTATCAATGACCTTAAAGTAAAATGTTTCTCATGAGCTTAAAATGGATTTGTCCTCCAAGGACTTGTTAATAATCCCAGTATAATTTTGTTTATGGAATTTTCAATACTGTATCCATGAAGAGAGAGTATGCTAAAAGTTTAATCTCAGTCTAGACTTTATATAAAATTCCAAATAGCTTGAATTATTTAAGGATAAATTTATAAAATTTAATCTAAGATCTAGTATCTGGCAAATGAGAGTATGTGAGTAAAAGAATATCCAGGATATTCTAAAAGCCTTGTGCATGGCACAGTTTCTTCTACTAAAAGAGATTAGGATATTTTGATATTTCAATAGCTACCAATTGCTTGGCATCTAGTAGCTACTCAACATTTTTTGCTAAAATCAGTGTAGGAATGATGTGTAAATACTCATGTTATTCTTTGTTCTCTTGTTTAGGAGGTGCAAGGAAATGGGAACACATTCAAACTCTTCTTTATAAGATATAAGAATTTTCATAATAATTTAATATACTATGACAATGGTTTTATTGCTATGTTTTAATCTGGGCTACTAAGAAATTGGAGAGAGCTTGATACTCTGTTAAAATTCTTACCAGATCAAAAAATTTTTAAAAGTTAGTCTTTTTTGTCTCTCAAAAGACTAGATAGATGTTTTGATCTAATTTGTGGATGTTCGTTTATTTGAATGTTTAAGGAAAGTTTCTAAAAGAACATTGTGATTATAGGCTGCAGAATGAATTCAATTTAAATTCGAATGTATTTCTCTTTGCTTTGGGGATATATTTATGTAAACATTGCTTTGTGAAAAAAAATTGGCAGTGGTGTGTTTATAATGAAAATAATTCATTATATTTATTGAAATCATATCTTCTGTAGTGGCAACATCCTTAGGGAGGGAATAGAAGATAGTACTCATTAGATACTTTTCTTCATTTGTGAGCCAGACAGTATATTAGTTTTATCCAATTGCCATCTGCCATCCATTTTGTATATAGTATGCCTAAGGAGCTCACTCCATATAAGGGTCTAGAAGATAAAGGTAGACCATATTGTATTTATATTTGTAAATACTGTATGCATTAAATTACAAATATTTATGTGCCATTAAGGTCTGAATAAAGGAAATACAGAGTTGAAACAGACATGCCTTCCTTGCTCAAAGCTGGGGGTTAAGGATAATATTTGGCTGGAAACATGGTTCATTTGTGTGTATAGTTGCATTTGTCATAACTATGTGAATGTGTCACTTTGATTCCATTTTCCGTTAATTTTCTCACTACTACTTGCAAAGTAACAGCAAAGAATTTCTATATAAATTGAGTTGATTTAAAAGTGCACTGTTGAAAGATGCATGGTGTACATTCAACAGTGTAATAGATCTCATGAGGAAACACACATTTAATCAAAGTTTTAACCTTTAAAGAATTAAAATTTTTATTGTATGAAATTGTATGATGATGTTACACAATAACTGGAACCATGGATTCTATCAACACAGTGGCACTCATCAGGTTTAAAATGGGAAGGACAGAACTATTTAATTTTTTGCAGTTGCATACTTTCAATCATAAATGAAAATATTAGTTTTCAGCATGAAACATGTGCTATGAAATCTATTTCTAGGAAACAAAATATAAAAACAACTAAGGGCAAAAAATGAGCCCTAACCCAAAACATTTAAAAATCCATATATATATTTTTTTTGCTAAAAAGAATCTATGCAGGTTCACAAGAAAATTCATTCAGTTTGAAACTGAAAACGCTTTTTCAGTTTGAAATTTTGAAAATAAAAACCTCGGTGTTAAATGTTAATTGATAAATTATTTTGACTCTGTAGAGAAGCAAGGATAAGGTAATTTTAAAAGACCTGCTGAGATTCAGTGGATTATAGCAGTGCTCTTACAGTATGATAAAGATCTGGGGGGTGTGCATGTGTGTGCGTGCACACGCATGTGAGTGTGCATATGTACGGGCAACATGGCACTCAAGAAAATGAAAGGAAATGAGCCAAAAACTTCTCACATTTCCCTGGCATCTGTAGAGTGTCGCCATATGAGAACCATATGACTGCTGGCAGATTGGCATGTCAGCTCAGGCATGTAAAACTTGACCGCACTGAGCTCAGGGTTTATCAGTTCATAACAGGAATATCGATACAATTTTAACTGCACTCTTTTTGTGCAAGGACATTTTACCCTTTCCCAATGCCTTGAATCCGAACTGAACCTTTTGAAACCATCTCTAAGCAGAAATAATGCATATACATAATTTTTTCCCAATGGAATTTATATATATTTTTAAATCAATAAATAAAAATAACTATGTAAATTTTATAATGCATTATTAATATATTTAATATAATTAATAATAAATATTTAATATATTTAAATTTATATATTCTATTGAAAATGAGCTGCTGAGGACAGTAGCAATGTTTTATGTGGTAAGCTGTCTTTGACCCCATGTGTCAGCAAGTGCTGACGACCATGTTCTGCTACAAGCCAGAGACGAGTTTTCAGATGCCCTTTTAACTCAATTACTAGGGTAGGGCTAGGAAGTGAGACCATAAACTTTCCTCTCCATTGGGTAGAGGAGGCCTATATTGGCAAGATCTATACTTTCCACAAGTGAAAACTGCTGACGAATTGAGTCTTCAGTACCTTTGGTCAGGAAAAAGATAGTCTTAATTATTGATATCTTTGGGGTAAAAGAATAGAGGGTGTGAAAAAAACAGTCTCTATTTACACTATTCAAAAGCAAATTGCCCTCTGTTGGAACAGTCTTTACTAGCCTGCTTTTTGATGAGTGGATTTTTTGAAATAGAATGTTCCATTTAATTTTCAGAGCCAAGGAAGAGAGAATGGAGAATATTAATCCATTTTTTCATGGAGTCTACTAAAATAATGATATTTCTGGTTATTAGTATGAATTAAAAATGGAGATGACAAAACTCAGGCCTAGTCCTTGACAAAACTGTCAAGTGGGCACATCTGGCTTGCTCCTGGGACCTCATTTCCTCAAGCCACCTCATTTCAGCACAAAGTGGCAGAAGGTTTGACGTGCAGGGTCCCATACCTAGCATAATCTCTTAGTCTCTCTGCTTTGCATCCTTGGAGCTCTCCCACAGCCCAATTGCCAGTGAACTCAACACTTTGGGAGCAATCCTGAAACAATGGGGGCATGGGCATAGGCAGGGAAATGCCCAGTCTTCCTGTTCTTGGATGGACAATACTGAAACACCTTCTCCACACTGGAGGTATTGAGCACCAGTTGCCCTGAGCAGCACCCGGTTCATTTCCCACCCTTTATTGGCTTTTTCTCATTCCCTGTCTCATGGTCCCCACTACCTACCTCACTCACTTCCTGGGATCAAACTCAAATAAACTATGTGTACTGAAGACTTTGTCTCAAGCTCTGCGTTCAAGAGAACCCAAAGTAAGATAAGAAGTGTGTATCCCATCCCCTGTTAAACCCTCTTTGGGAGCATCTGTCACCAAATGTGATTTGCATCCCTTAACCAACAGGAACTTCAGCTCCATGATGATCCTGCTCTCCTTACTCATCATTGTCCAGCTCTGGACTTTGCTCAGTCTTTTCACACCTTATAGAAACTTCTCTGTCTTGTTATTGTTCAATTCCCTTCGAAATCCTGAAATCTTCTGAATAAAAGGTCCTTTAAGTATATACTCCAAAGGCATTAATGGGCTATTAATTTGATGCCATTTGATATATCACGTTGATATTTTATCAAAGTCTAACTCAAAGCAGTGAGTCCACTGGTAGGGATTTGAATTTCCTCCAACTACTGTCAAGGAGGCCGACATCAATGTTGCTGACACAGAGAGCTTGCCCTGCCAACACCCTTCTGCAAGAAACCAATCCCGAAATGTACGTGTCAAATGCGAAACTGGAGAGTATAATGGGATGCATGATTGAAGTATTATTATGTGAGCTATGTTTATTCAAGAAACTCTCATTAGAGTTATTAACTAAAGCACCTGATGCAGGAAAATACAAAATTGTGAATTTGGCTAAGGAATGATTCTACTCACTACAAAGAAGTTTCTGTGCTTTACTAAACATTTCCTCTTGTATGGCACTCTTTACAATATAAATATACAATATACAATTTCCTGTGATTATTCCCCCTACAGGTGAATGTTCCTGGAGGTATGGGGATCATCTTGTCTGTTTTTGATTTCTATCACTTGATCCCTTGCTTAGATCAGACATTTGGCAAACACTTGTGGAAATAAACATGAAATACCTTAACGCTTCTGTTGAGTTTTTACGTAGCATTAATTACACAGCAAATTCTGTTTAGGATTGGTTGAGTGACCTTACAGTGAAATTTAAAATGGTATTGAATGGCACTGTTAGCTGGAGACCACTCAGGTGATTTGGGGCAATCAGAGAAGAGTTCAAGGCAAGCGGACTTTTTATTTATTCATTTATTAGGAAACCAACCCATCTGCACCCTCAGATCTTAGAGTTGCAAAACACTCAGAGTTGCAAAACCTTCCGTGTGTAATGGGAATTTTGACTTGGCTTGCAGAATTATAAGGAGAAACATGCTGGAGAAAGCCCAATACTTTCATTAATTTTTTTAAAAGATGCCATCAAGAATAACTACAAATCCAAGATACCTTTGGATCCTTTTCTGTCCACCCCTTTTCCCTCTTTCTGGCAAGAAGATGCCCTTTCACCCACCCACAGTGGAAACAAGAGGACGTCTGTGAGTTCTGCTCATCCTCTTCTGAGCTATACATAATAATTGAGCTGCCCTATTTGTTCCTATTTACCCATTCCTTCCTCTGAGCAGCTCCAAGGACTCTATTTATGCCTCCTTGCTGGCAAACTACCCCAGGTTGATGAGTTTCTGTCCACCCTCATCAATCCCAACAAAACAGACCCATCTTCACCTTTTTCATGGACTAGGGTTGGCTTGAATCTGTAACAGAAACGCTCTTGCAGCCTTCTATGTTAAAAAGATGGGTTTTGTGAGTAAACCCATTCACAATTCAGAAAGATCAAGATACCTCCTTTTGGAAGAAAGATGAAGTCATATTGCAATAAAAATCTGCCTCTAAAAAAGCTGTTTCTAAAAAATCTGTTCAATATGTATCAAAGAATCAAATTACACCCATCTGGAGAGACGTGTGTGAAAAAAAAAACTGCATTAAACAGCAAACCACATCTATAGTGCTTCTTGCAGCAAACAAAGAAATGCTGAATGTATCAACAGGCAGGGCAGGGCCTCTTTTGATTAAAAAGTACTTACAGAAAGAGGAGAAATCAAGCTCTTTTAGCCTTTCTGGTTCTTTTCATAAGGTGGGGACAGGGGGCAGCTGCACATTCTAGGCAATTCATACAGGAAAAAAAATCATTTTCGGCGGCCTGTGGATGGCTTTGAGTAAGAGCAGATTTCCATGCAGGAATGATCTATGGGCCAGGGATTACACCCCTTTTTGCTCACACAAGGGCTGATTGCATGGCTCACAGCTGGAGTTAATCCAGATTTCTGTTTAATTAAATAGGAGCCATCATTCTGTTGCATTACATCAAAGCCCAGGAAGGTGACATGGAGGTGAAATGGCAAATGTAAATTTTCGCTCCTTAATTTCTTAGATAGTGAAGGGATAAAAACTCTGGTTTTCAGCAGGGTTTGTTTGTAGGAAAAGAATATAAATATAATTGAGACATCTGTGACTGTTTCAACTTCCCATCAGGCTCATCTTTCATAAAATCATATATTTTTCTGGGGCAGGATGTTTAGTAGGGTAAACCTAAAAAGATATTGGTAAATCAATTCTTTCCTTCGAGAGAAATCCACTGAGTGCCCCCTATAGAAATGACATTACAAGTAACATTATAATGGACTCAGCCAAGAACAAACTTTGTTAAAAAAGAATACTCTAAGGGAATTGCTTATGTGGTGTAATGATTTGTGGTACAAGAATGTTCATTATACTTGCTATTTGGAGCACAGATATTTATCAAAACTAATACCCGAATAAATATGTTTACACTGAAATTCAAATAAAGATGATTTTCCCATTTTAAAGTGAGAACTACGTATTATTTACTACAACTAGCTTTAACATGATATAGGCACATGAAATATGTCAAACAGAAACTTCCATAAACATGATTTTCAAATTAACTATCTTCCCTCTCAGTGATTCTAAAACCACTAGGTGAGGCTAAGAGAAATCTTTGTGCTAGAGAAACTTCTCTGGGAGGCTCTCCACCCCTTTTTGGCCCTGTCGCATGTATTTTGTACCATTTGTGATGAAATAGTCACTTTCATGTAACAAGGTCTTTATCATTAGCTTAAGAAAATTCTCAGTCTCTGTCTCCATTTGCTCATATTTCTGACTGTAAGTACACAGTTTTCATGAACTATAGGAACAGCAGATTTGTGTGATGGCGGCAATTTAGGTTTCCTTTCTTTTAATGTCCTCTGCAAAATGGCCTCAGCAATGGATAACCCCACTACGAAGAGGGTTTCTGCACAACACTGTGTCAGGGAAAATGCATTCGTTCAGGAGACAGGTTTCTTAGGCCAAACTAAGATGACTGCCGCACTGTTTTTTTCCAGCCCAGCCACCTGGCTAGCCGGCCTTCGAGGGAGGCATGAGTCAACATACTCATATAACCAAGGTGTTATCTCCTGTGTGAACCCATGTGATCACGCTTTCCGATGGCATGTTGCCACTATTGTTCAGAGCCATATATAAGCATTCGCCATATTCTTGGCCATGCTCTTTGCCACTGCTATATCCCCACAACGATAAAGAGTGTGTCTCACCTGCCTGTTGCCACTTGCCTTTTCTTCCAATTTCCAAAGACTATGCCAGAGCACTTGCCAGCCACAGAGCTCTCTCCTCACACTTGGCGTAGTCTGGCAGGATTCAAAGGGGAGAGTGTCCCCTCCTTCCTAGCAGGGGAGGACTGTGGCCTTCTACGGGCTGGTGGCAGCCAGTGGCAGCGGTTCTCCCATCGTGGGCCCCTGCCATGGAGTGAGAACAGGTGGAATGTATGCCTGCTGCCCCTGGAAAATGCCTTGAGGGCCTTGGAGGAGTCTCTGCAGCCTAGGGAGTGAGCAGCAGCTGGTGGGGTGGGCTGGCTCTTTCTTACACTCCTCTGGGAGCAGTACGAGGACACCGTGCTGCAGGAAGCCCACGTAAGGGAGTTATAAGAGACAGAAGAAGATCTGGAAGCCCGCCTGCAAGAGTTGGAGAAAGAGTTAATGAGTGTTCCAACCTTGGATGCTGATGAAACTGCAAGTATGCAGGAGACTGAGGGCAAGGGCCCTCCTCTGATGAGAGGCCAGTGGGTTGTAAAACAGAGAATGGAGCATGGGCAGCCCATGGGGCCCCCAGTGGGGTGGTGTGGGGCACACCTACACTAACGGAGCATATCTCTCACTCTGCCTACACTCCTGCAGAGCTGCAAGAGCTGAAGAAACAGGGCAGACAACGTCCTGGGGAGATTGTGCCAGCATGGTTGTTGCACTTATGGGATAAAGGGGTGGACAGCATCCTGTGCTCCCCAAGAGAGATGGAGCAATTGTCATCCATAACTACACATCTTTCCCTGAGACAGAGACTACAGTCAAGTTGTCGCCGTGGCCGAGGGAGACCTCTCCTTGCATGAATGGCTTATGGCTGCCACCCACACAGTATGGGATAATGCCAGAGAACTACCCGAAACCTTAGTGGACTTTATACATGGGCTTAATTCAGATTCTTCCAGAGTTGGGAATGCTCCAAGCCATTTTTGCGGTAGATAACTGGCAGGGGCTGATGAGGAGCCCTTTACTCCATGCATGCGTGACCTAATCTTAGCCACAGCCCCCCGCCCCCCCTTCATTTGGCTGGCTGGCAGCTGTGATCACTTCCTACATGGGGCAGTGGGTATGTGAGGTCACCACTGCGATGGTGGCTCTGGGAGATGCAGAAGAGTGGAAAGAGGGGAAGGGATAAGTGCGTATGCTACAAGCACCCAAGAAGGGCCTGCGATCTCAGGGCCCCCTACAGAAGAAGACAGTACAAGGGGCCTAGAAGGTGTCTTCAACCCAGATGGGGCTACACCTCCTACTAGCAGGAATAGATAAAGAGAAGATAGATAAACAGCCTAATGAGATATTGCTGGCTTTGTGAAATCAGCTGGCTCCACACCAGCAATTCATGAAAGCACCCAAGAGGTGGGGGACTGAGATGCCCACCAAAGAGACCCACAATGTGTGGCTGCAAGATTTTATGACTGAAACCCTCCTCTTTGATATAGACTAGGGGTTAGGCTGAGGTGCCCGGTTAGAGGGGACCCAGGATGACTGGAGGTCACATGTGGAACTTGCTATTCATTCATCCCCTACAAATGTGCAGAGGTTTTGGCCTTGGTGGATACCGGAGCTGACTGCTCCCTAATCTACAGCAACCCTGAATGGTTTTCTGGACAGACAGCCTACAGAGATGACTATGGTGAGCAAACTGTTGAAGTTAAGCAAGTGACTATTCCACTGGGGATAGGGTGTTTGGCCCCTAGACCTTACACTGTGCATGTGTCCCCCTTGAAGGAATATATTCCGGGCATTGACATTCTGCATGGCTTAACCCTACCACCACCATGAGTGAGTTCCGCCTCTGAGTTAGGGTTGTGAAGTCGGTGGTGGTGTGAGGCCACCCCCATCACTCACCATAGATTTTACCCACACCTCGTAGTGTGGTACGCACCCGACAATATCGTTTGCCCAGGGGGCACAAAGAAATATCATAAACGATATTGCAGCTGGAAAAGGCCGGCTCACAGTACATTCACCTCTCCTGTTTGGTAGGTTAAGAAACTGGAAGGAACTTGGAGAATGACAGTAGACTACCGGGAGCTGAATAAAGTGACTCCCCCACTGCGTGCTGTGGTGCTATCCATACTGGATCTGATGGATCAACTGACTTTGGTGCTTGGACAGTACCACTATGTAATGGACCTGGCTGATATCTTTTTCTCCATAGACATGGCTATGCACAGTCAAGACCAGTTTGCCTTCATGTGGGAAGGATGACAATGGACATTTCTGGTGTTACCACAAGGTTATCTCCACAGCCCAACCATATGTTGTGGTTTGGTGGCACAGGATTTGGCCACATGGAGTCAGCCATCCTCAGTGTTTCTGTTTCATTATATTGATGATATAATGTTAACCTCTGATTCCCTTACAGATCTAGAAGAAGCTGCCTCCAGTCTTCGAACTTTGTTGGAACAATGGAGTTGGGCGGTGAATGACTCCAAGGTCCAGGGACCTGGCTTGTCAGTCAAATTCTTGGGTGTTGTCTGGTAGGGTGATAAAAAAGCAATCCCTCAGGCAATTACAGATAAAATTCAAACCTTTCCCCGACCCACTACAGTAAAACAGTTACAAGTGTTTGTGCGGCTTTTGGGGTATCAGCATATATTCATTCCCCACTTGGCCCAACTGTTGCAGCCATTGCATTCATTATGTAAAAAGAGGGCATAGTGGGACTGGTCCCTGGAGGCAGCAGCCGCTTTTATGGCAGCCAAGAGGGTTGTTGCACAAGCCCAGATGCTACAAGTGGTTGACTGCTCACAGCCATTTGACCTTGATATGACAGTTGACTCAAACGGAATGGGCTGGGGTTTGTGGCAGCACCAGTATAAGTGGCATGTCCCTATTGGATTTTGGTTGCAGACTTGGAAGGGCCCCCAAGAGCACTATTCCTTGGTGGAAAAGCAGCTGGCAGCCATGTATGCCACCGTTTGGGCCTGCGAAGCTGTAAATGGGCAGTCTAAGGTGCTAGTGCCCACCACATACCCCATAGCAGGATGGGCAAGGTCATGGATAACCAGCCCATGATCAGGGGTAGCCCAGACACCCACTCTGGAGAAATGGAGAGTTTACTTCAAGCAACAAGCAGAGTTCAGCTCCAGACCTTTGACTGCAGAGGTGCAGACAGTACTGGGTCCTGTTGAATTTGTGTCTGAAGCTGACCCTCAGACCACGGTAATACTTAGGGAAGAGAGCCCATACCTTGAAGGATGGGGTCCCCCTCCAGCGGAGGCCTGGTATACTGACTGATCCAGTTGTGGCCCCTTAGCCCAGTGGATGGCACTGGCCATCCAATTGGATCATGATGAAATTTGGTTTGAAATGGGGCAGGGGAAGAGCAGCCAATGGGTTGAATTGTGTGCCGTGTGGATTGTAGTTGTGCATGAGCCATTCCCTTTGCATGTCTGCACTGATAGCTGGGCCTATGTTTAGCTGGGCCTCACTGTCTGGTTACCTACATGGAAAGCCCAAGGTTGGCTAGTAGGGAATCACCCAGTATGGAGACAGGCAATGTGGGAGGACTTGCTGCAGTAAGGACACCAAAAAGAAGTGTGGACGTATCATGTTTCAGGACATAGACCTCTACTCAGCCCCAGCAATGATGAGGACGACACCCTGGGAAGGGTGTGATGGATCAGTTCACCCTTGCCAGCTGACAAAACCTTATGGTTACACCATTGTCTGGGCTACACCGGTATAAAGACTATGGCTCAAGTGAACCAGAGGTGGAATCTACACACGCCTATGGCAAATTTACGGATGGTTTGTCGCCAATGTGAGGTATGTGCCCCACAGTATCCACATTGCAGGGGTCACTGCACCATTCCTGGACATGTCCGATGGGGAGACCATCCTTTGGAGAGATTGCAGGTTGACTATGTTGGTCCCCTGCCTTGGTCTAATGTGGCTGTGTACGCCTTCACAGCGGTTGATACTGCTACCGGTCTCCTTTTTGCCTACCCGTTGGCCCAGGCTGACCAAACATCTACCGTTAAGGCATTGGAACATTTAACTGCTCTATGTGGGCGACCCCTCACTATGGAAAGTGATCAGGGTAGTCGTTTGATGGGACATGAAGTCCAACAGTGGGCACGCCAAATGGACATTGAGTGGATAGCCTATGTGCCCTGCCCACCTCAGGCCACTGGCATGATGGAGTGATACAATGCTTTGTTGAAGGGGAAGCTAAAAAGTGGAACTTTCCCCCCATCTCTCTGGCTCTGGACACAGAGGCTGTTCTGGTGCTGAATGAGCAGCCCTGAAATGGTGGCCCTGCCCCCTTAGTTTATTTAACCTACAAGCAGACCACTCCCCTCCGATTGACAGATGTTGCCAAGGACCTGTTGATGTGACCCCAGGTAACTTAGGACAAAACTGTTCTGTTTCCGGCTCTAACTCCCCTCAAGGAAGGAGACACGAAAACCTGGACATGGTCATGGAATATAATGGCCCCAAACCCCAGTGGATTGGTCTTTTAGCCCCGTGGGGGGATAGTACCTTTCCAATGTGTCACGCACAGTGCTCACCCTTAAGTGGCAATCAGTGACAGTCATGGTGGGCCACCATGGAAAGGGAACCCTCCTCCTTATGGGTACCTTAGTTCTTGCCCTTTGGGTAATTCCCTGGGTTCCCTTGTCTTGGCACCTGAAACCACTAAACCTATTATAGGTGATACTGTGTGGTACCATCACCCAGGACAAAAGGCAATTCCAGCCACAGTCTTGTCTCAGGATAGACAGGTAGCTGTGTGCTGCCTGAAGGACGTGAGTTACCCTCTAGTGGTCCCCCTGTCTGCTCTTTCTCACTGACCAGGGTAATCCAGGCTAACAATCACCTCCTGGGCTCACACTTACACTCAAGTCTCTAACATTTCTCACTGCTGGGTCTGCATGGAGTTCCCAGTGGAAACCTCCCACAGCCTGCCCTGGACCATTGTCCCTGCTTTTTTGCAGAACTAGACTTTCCTGACCACATGGGGGCTCCAGGATGCCAACTACTACCCTGTTCACAGGGTGGTCGAGAAACACCTGCAACGGACTCCGCATCCTACTTTGGGATACGCCATATGGGACAGTTGGGGTTGGGTATTAGGGGAACAAGAACTACGCCAAGTGGCCCCCCTATATATAAAACAAGAAATGGGATTGAGAAACTGCACTGTGGGATGGATCCCCAAAGAGTTTTGTGCAAACATTACTGGACATAATAACACCCCCCTCTGGTGAAGTGGAAAACCTCTGGTGGGGACCATCCCCACTGACAGAGTGCCCCTAGGATTTTTGTGAGTATGTGGAAGACATGGGTGGCTTTATTTTCCCACTTATTGGATGAGAAGATGCATGTGGAGATGGCCATACATCCTGGGAAAGATCCTCCCCACCTTTGCTGAGAAGCCACATAACTGGGACGCTGTGTTCTCTCGTTGGCATCGGGTGAAATGGACTCCATGGTGGTTTTACTGGGTAGCCATCCTTTTTCCTGGGGGTGGAGCAATTAAAGTAGAAATAGAAGTGAATGCCCTAGTGGAGCATACTGCTCAGACCCTGAATTAAACTGGACAGGCCTTGGCTCTCCTGATGGATGAGGTCACCCAAATGAGAAAGGTAGTTTTGCAAAAACGCATGGCCCTTGATCTCTTCACTGCAGCTCAAGGAGACACATGGGCAGTTATACATACTGGGATGTTGTGTATATATACCTGATCACCAGGAGGATATTTCCTCTGCACTGAAGGAAGTTGATGGTGAGGTATGGGCCATCCAACATTTAACTGGAGACTCATTACAGCAATGGTGGGAACATCTCTTGTCCTCCTGACATTGGACCCTTTTAGTGTTAGGAGCTGCTTGCTGTGGTCTGGTAATACTATGTTGTTTTCTGTATTGTTGTTGTTGCATTTGCACCCAAGGGGCCTCCCTATGGGCTACAGAGCTCCCTCATTACACACTGTGACTCTTTGCTTGTTTTTCTCTTATCTGAATGCTGAAATCTCCACAACATTTCAACAGTGAGTAAAAGTTTTTCTTTTTCCTGGTTTTATAGGAAAAAAGAAATTACAAAAAACCAGATCAAATCACTCAAGTTAAAACCACACACAGTATGATAGTTTTTGCCAACACTGTTACTTATTACCTATCTTCCAGAGGAGTTGAGGGTGTAAATTCTAAAGTCCACAGGCCTGGCTTCATTTCTACACTAACCAGGTATGATCTTGGGCAAAGCATTTCACCTGTTTCGACATCAGTTTGCTCATTTGTAAAATTAAAGTGATGATAACTATAATTGCCTGGGAAGAAAGCAATAAACAGCAGGTCTGAAACTCAGTCCCTCCTCCTTCAGAGGTACCTTAGGCAATTCTTACCCGACCATTATATATGTGTGTGTGTGTGTGTGTGCGTGTGTGTGTATATATATATATATATATATATATATATATATACACACACACACACATATACATATATTTAAATAGTTGTTAGATAATAGGAGTGCTTGTTAGAGTCTACTCTCTTCTCAAGTTCTTATCTAACAATGCTTTTAGGAGGATATACCAGGTCTGTGTAGATTGCTTGCTATAAATTGACCTGTAACTTATAGATTTATGAGTCACAGCTCCACTGGAGAATGGAAATTGGGCACTAACATAGACTTTCCAAATATGTGGTTAAGGAGATATAAAAATGGGGGTACCCTGAAAATGCATAGTTTCCACAGGCTTACTTGTACTTCACACACAGTGATTGTTAACTCAAAACTAAAGTGAATCTAAATGCAGAAAACAGAAGTTCCATTCCATAGTTCAGGGACTCCCAGATCCTGATGCTGCATCTGTGATGGTTGCTTCTTTCTCATTTCTTCCACTGATTGATATTAAAGCTCAGGTAAAATTGAGTAAGACTTGTATTTAATGTGAGTCTTAAGGTTAGTGCATTTCCTCACAGGGTTGTTGCAAGGAGAAAATGAGTTAACACCTGGAAATCTCTTAGAATGGTGTCCATGAACCGTTATGCAAGTGCCATATTAACACTGTTATTGTTTCACAGTTTCACAAAACATTATTGTATATGTTCCTCCAGGTGCTGGATGTGAGTATTAGAGATACAAATTGTCTCTTTCCACAAGTAATTCAAATCAAGGAGAAAGGCATACAGGACAACCACAATAATATGACTAAGTGCTGTAGGAGTTTCCATGGCATTTCTTTGAAGTCTTAGTTTGTAGTCCCCTAGGAAGAGAGCCTGAGACAACAAAGTGAATATAGGTAGCTTATTTTGGATATGATACTAGGAAACAGCAGTAGGGGAATGGGAAAATGAGCCAGAGAAAGAAAAGCATCCAATAATGGGTGAATTATCAAGCCAATTTCCACTGTGAATCATTGGGATGTATTCCCATTGGGCAACTCTGGGAGCCAGTGTAGAACATGAACCTCGGAGTTATCCCAACCACAGAACAAGGAAGCTGGTGTTTTTATACACCACCTCCTATCAGTCATTAGTTGAGAATTGCTAGGGGTTGAGAAGGAGGAGTTAATTGCCTAATACTTCTAGCCTTCCTTGGCAGGGCAGCGTGAGCTCAGAGAAGGCCCTCAGGCAAAGAGGAACAGAAGCAGATAGTTGGCAGTTGGTGGTTGGCCAGAACACCTATGACAGTAGGCTGGAAGGGATCTTGACGGGCTATGGACTCAGGCTGCTATACTCCACTGCTGCCGGCTTTTTATTACTGAAAATAGGAGGAGGAGGAGAATCCCCAGTCAAAAAATTTAAGACCTAGTTTTTAAAAGTAGGGTGGATGGAATTGAAGTCAGGAGATTAATATGAAAATTCTTATAAATAATCGTTTCTGGAAACAAAACAATAAAAATGTTACACTGAGTAAAATAATGTAAATACTTTATATATATTTTATATTAGCATGATTAGTGATTCTCAATAATATTAACTTCCATTTACAGTCACTACTGAATGAGAATTATTTGGATCTTCATCTGTTGTCCCAACTAACTGTTCATTTTAGTTTATTGTTACTTTATTATCAATTATGTGCACAGTTATTCTACCCTTGCATCTGGTCTGAGTCTATGACCTGGGAATTGTCTCCTGCCTCAAGGATCCACTTCGTGCTTCCTGAGTTTCACTTCTCAAAACCACAGGTCATTGTCCTTGTCTTCCAGCTCCTTAATCCCATCTTGCTAAGTGTTGGCCTCAGCATCACACATTCTAAACTCCCCTGAAGAACTGCTCTACCATGAGCTTCATTTTCTCTCATTTGGCTTCAACTTTCCCAATGTGTCACCACAAAAATGTCTTTTTCTTTATTCCCATTTTACATTCTTTTTCTATGCCTAATACCAGTCTTGAGTTTTTATAATTATGCAAAATCAGGCCTGATTTCACAAATATATCTTAAATATCTTCAATCATGTGCTAAGTGTTGTGGAGGACAGATTGCCAATTAAAATAGACAAAAGAAGCCCTGCCCTCATAAAACATAATGTTAATTGGTGAGATAGCCATTGAAGGAAAATCACAAAAAATGTATCTATGTTTGAAAACCATAAACAGTGCTATGCTGTAAATGGCTATAGGGTATGAGTAAGTAACTCTACGGTCTAACCCTGCCTGAATACTTGTGTATGAGGTGGGGGGGGGGGGGCAGAAAGGATTCTCAGAAAACACGCCTGACATTTGAGCTGAGATCCGAAGGATGAATAGGACTGAGTTTTCTCCCAGGCAGAAATGCTCCAAACAGAGACAACAAGCATGTGCAGGGGGAAAGAGCCTGGGAGGTGCCTGGAGCCCAGAGTGCAGCTGGGGCATATATTGAGCTCAGAGGAAGGCAGGGGCTAGATCAGGCAAAGAACTATGGATTTCTATCTTTATCATAGGCCAATGAGAAGCCATTAAAGACTTTTAAATGAAGGGGAGGTGTGATTAGAATTCTGTTTTAACACAAATGTTCCTGTATTGGGAATAGATTGGAAGAGTACAAGAGTGAGAGCAGGAGACAGGTGAGAGGGTGGTTGCAGTGATCCGTGCGAAAGATGATGGGATCTTAGACTAGCACGGTGGATAAAAATGGAATAATATGGATGTGTTCAGGAGATATTTAGGAGATTAATCCAACAGAAGTGAAGACATCATCCTAAAAGCCATAATGTATACAGAAGGAGGGCTTGGACTGTTTCATACTTTATGACATAAATTCTGGCATATTTTTTATTTTTCAAATCAAATAAAAACTAAGTAAAAACTCCAGATGCTACATCAGCAAAAGTCTATTATTATGCTCTTGGGGTTTACCTGGATCAACAAAGGACCTCAGGCCTGACATGGGCCAAAAACGAGGGATACTAGTCAGTCACATTAAGCGGAGAAGTTTGATGTTTCCATGGCTACCTTAGTTCCTTATTGCCTCTTAACATGCCATCTGATGAAACAAGTGCTGCTGGTCCTTGCTCCAGGGAATTTTTTGTAGAGGAGCAATACCTCCATACTAAGGTTGGCCAATCAGTTCCTATCACTCTCAGTAGACAGATGTACCAATATTATTCACCAAAGTCCTGCCAATGAAAACATGCTTGCCCTGCATGAACTTAGGCATTTGTCCTTTGAGGAGGATATAACCACTAACACTCTTGACAATCCCATCAGCCACACGGGTAGTTAGCTGCTTTCCTTTATCAATTTACAAAACACAAAGGATTTATTCAGTAACTTCCTTCAATGAAGTACTTGATATCCTTTCAGGAAGCCTCCAGTCATTAAAATATATATGAAAACATTAAAAGGCTGTTTACTCTTCTTGAAGTATGAGGAATGGAGGAATACTCTTATTTCTTCTTATGAATTATAGCAACCTCTATTTTACCACTCCAACTTCCCCCAGAGACAGAAAGGGAATTTCCTTGTA
The DNA here is from genome assembly GCA_004363605.1 of Indri indri. NCBI lineage: Eukaryota > Metazoa > Chordata > Mammalia > Primates > Indriidae > Indri > Indri indri. The sequence goes on from RJWJ010002240.1 coordinate 86,315, forward strand.
CTTGCCTGTGAAGTAACACAAAACAAACCAGAGATTAGTTCTTAGGTCACTGAGAATAAAAGGGATAGTTTTATGCTCAGATTTTATGTGCTTGTGATTGGGGAGTTATTATGTATAAATAGATTGCTGTGGCATTCAGAGGAAGGCACAATGGGGTGCCCTTGAGCTGGTGGGGGGATCAAGGGACTAAGGATACATTGCAAAGGAATAGAATTTGAGTTTGACCTTTGCAGGCTGAATAGAAGCTTGCCCAGCACAGAAGGAGAAGCAAAACAGGCAGGCAGCGGCAACACATTGTTAAAGGGAATTGAGAAATAGTGAGTAATCTGCCGGGGCAAAACATGTGATGATGTGTGTCTGGCATACAGAGTGTCAGAAGATGATTCTAGAAAAGTAGGTAGGAACCATATTGGGGAAAGCTTATAATGCCATATTTAAGAGTTCAGACTTTCTTTCTTAGGCAATGGGAAAATAGAGTAAATTTCTTTCCGTATTATTTAATCAGAGACAAAATCCCATTTGTATTTCAGAGAGTTGACTCTAGGAAAATCTTACAGGATAAATTGGGAGAGAGTAACACCTGAGTTAAGGAAATTCATTAGAGTCTATTGCTGTTGTGCTAACAAGACATTCGTTTAGCATCTCATGTGTACCAGAAACTATTAGCATATGCAGTAAAATTTAGTGGTTGAAAATACACAGCAAACGGAAGTCAAAAGAAAGCTGGCGTGGTGGTTCTGATTTCAGATAACTTAGTGTTCAAATCAACAAAATTAATGAAAGACAAAGAGGGTCACTATACAATGGTGAAATGTATAGTTCAACAAGAAGACATAACAATTCCAAATATTTATGCACCTAACTCAGGTGCAGCCAGATTAATAAAGCAAATCATACTTGATCTAAACAAAATGATAAACAGCAAGACCGTAGTAGCCGGCTGGAGACTTCAACACCCTCCTGACTGAACAGGACAGAGCCTCCAAACAGAAAATTAACAAAGAAACAATGGACTTAAACAGAACTCTAGAACAATGGGCCTGAATGACATTTACAGAACATACTACCCCCAAACCACTGAATATATGTTTTTCTCATCAGCTCATGGGACAATCTCTAAGATTGACCATATCCTAGGCCACAAAGCATGTCTCAAAAATTTAAAAAAATAGAAATTATACCATGCATCTTTTCAGACCACGGTGGAATAAAATTAGAAATCAACTCCAACAGAATCTCTCATCTCTACACAAAGTCATGAAAACTAAACAACCTTCTGCTGAATGATCATTTTATTAAGGAGGAAATCAAGATGGAAATCAAAAGATTCTTTGAACTAAATGACAAAAGAGACACAAATTATCAAAATCTGTGGGACACAGCTCAGCGGTCCTGACAGGAAACTTATATCCATAAATGCCTACATCCAAAAGACAGAAAGATCCCAAATAAATAATCTAATGAATCATCTCAAAGAACTGGAAAAGGATGAGAAAATCAACCCCAAACACAGCAGAAGAAAAGAAATAACAAAGATCAGAGCAGAACTAAATGAAATTGATAACAAAAAATCAATAAAATAAAAAGTTGGTTCTTTGAAAAAAACAAAATTGACATGCCTCTGGCTAGATTAACAAAAAGGAGAAAAGAAAGAATTCTAATAAGCTCCCTCAGGAATGAAAAAGGAGAAATTACAACTGATGCCACAGAAATACAAAATATCATCTATGAATGCTATAAAAACCTCTATGCACATAAACTTGAAAATGTGGAGGAAATGGACAAATACTTAGAAACACACAGCCTCCCTAGGCTCAATCAGGAAGAAATAGAATTCCTAAACAGACCAATTTCAAGTACCAAAATTGAAACAGCAATAAAAAATCTTCCTAAAAAGAAAAGTCCTGGACTAGATGGTTCACACCCAAATTTTACCAGACCTACAAAGAAGAACTGGTGTACTTCCTGCAGAAATTATTCCACAACATCAAGAAGGAAGGAATCCTCCTTAACACATTTTATAAAGCCAGCATCACCCTGATACCATAACCAGGAAAGGATATAACCAAAAAAAAAAAAAGAAAACTATAGACCAATATCACTTATGAATATAGATGCAAAAATTCTCCACAAAATCCTAGCAAACTGAATTCAGGTGCTTATCAAAAAAAAAAATAATAATAATCCCTCACGACCAAGTGGGCTTCTTCCCAGAGATGCAGGGATGGTTTGATGTATGCAAATCTATAAATAAAATTCACCACATAAATAGAAGCAAAAACAAAGACCATATGATCCTCTAAATAGACACAGAAAAAGCATTTGACAAAATTCAACACCCTTTTATGATAAGAACGCTTAACAAAATAGGCATAGACGGGACTTACCCCAAAATGATACAAGCCATATATGACAAGCCCACAGCCAACATCATACTGAATGGGGAAAAATTAAAAGTATTCCCACTTAGAACTGGAACCAGACAAGGTTGCCCTCTATCACCATTTCTATTCAATGTAGTGCTAGAAGTCCTAGCCCGAACAATCAGACAAGAGAAGCAAATCAAGGGCATCCAAATGGGGGAAGTAGAGGTCAAACTATCTCTCTTTGCTGACAATATCATCTTATATCTAGAAAATCCCAAGGATTCTGCTATGAGACTACTGGAATTGATAAACAAATTCAGCAAAGTCTCGGGTTACAAAATCAATGTATAGAAATCAGTAGCATTGCTATATGCCAACAACAGTCAAACTGAGAACCAAATGAAAGACTCAATACCCTTCACAATAGCAACAAAGAAAATAAAGTTCCTAGGGTTACATTTAACTAAGGAAGCAAAAGACCTCTACAGGGAGAACTACAAAACACTGAGGAAGGAAATAGTAGAGGATGTAAACAGGTGGAAAACCATAGCATGCTCATGGGTCAGCAGAATCAGCATTGTTAAAATGTCTGTACTGCCCAAAGTGATCTACAGATTTAATACAACCCCTATTAAAATACCAACATCATTTTTCACAGATCTAGAAAAAATAGTTCTATGCATCGTATGGAACCAGAGAAGACCCCGTATAGCAAAAGCGATCTTAAGCAAAAAGAACAAACTAGGAGGCATCAATTTACCAGACTTCAAGCTATACTACAAGGCTATAGTAACTAAAACAGCATGGTGCTGGCACAAGAACAGAGACATAGACCAATGGAACAGAACTGAGAACTCAGATATAAAACCATTTTCATATAGCCATTTAATCTTTGACAAAGCAGACAAAAACATACACTGGGGAAAAGAATCCTTATTCAGTAAATGGTGCTGGGAAAACTGGATGTAGTAGACTGAAACATGTAGAAGACTGAAACAGGATCTGACCCTTTCACCTCTCACAAAAATCAACTCATGGTAGATAACAGACTTAAAGCTAAGCCTGAAACTGTAAGAATCCTAGAAGAAAATGTTGGAAAAACTCTTGTAGACATTGGCCTAGGGAAAGAAGTTATGAAGAAGACCCAAAGGCAATCACAGCAAGAACAAAAATAAATAAATGGGACCTGATCAAATTAAAAAGCTTCCGCACAGCCAAGGAAACTATCATGAAAGCAAACATATAATCTGCAGAATGGGAGAAAATATTCACATGTTACACATCCAATAAAGGGCTGATAACTAGAATCTATATGGAACTCAGGAAAATCAGCAAGAAAAAAATCAAACAACTCCATCAAAAAGTGGACAAAGGACATGAACAGAAACTTTTCAAAAGAAGATAGACCAATGGCTAACAAACATATGAAAAAATGCTCAACATCTCTAATCATCAGGGAAATGCAAATCAAAACTACAATGAGATATCACTTGTCTCCAATGAGACTGGCCTTTATCAAAAAGTCCCCAAACAGTGAATGTCGGTGTGGTTACAGAGAGATAGGAACACTCATACACTGCTGGTGGGACTGCAAACTAGTACAACCTCTGTGGAAAGCAGTATGGAGATACCTCAAAGAGATAGATGTAGAACTATCATTTGATCCAGCAATCCCATTACTGGGCACCTATCCAAAAGTACAAAAGACATTCTATAAAAAAGACATCTGCACTCTAATGTTTATAGCAGCACAATTCACAATGGCAAAGATGTGGAAACAACCCAAGTGCACATCAATACATGAGTGGATTAATAAAATGTGGTATATGTATACCATGGAGTTCTACTCAGCCTCAAAAAACAATGGTGATATAGCACCTCTTGTATTATCCTGGGTAGAGCTGGAACCCATTCTACTAAGTGAAGTATCCCAAGAATGGAAAAACAAGCACCACATGTATTCACCATGAAATTGGTTTTAACTGATCAACACTTGAGTGCACATATAGTAATAACATTCATCGAGTGTTGGGCAGATTGGAGGGAGGAGGAAGGGATGGGTACATACACACCTAATGGTTGCGGTGTGCACCATCTGAGGCATGGACATGCTTGAAACTCTGACTTGCATGGAGCAATGGCAATATATGCAACCTAAACACTTTGACTCCTATAATATGCTGAAATAAAAAAGAAAAAAAAAAAGGAATGAAAGAAGGGAAATCACTACAGATCCCATAGACATTAAAATCATAATAAAGAAATCCTACAAACAAACAAACAAAATACAGGCTCTGGAGCCAATCTGCCTTGATTCAAATCTTGACTCCTCCATTTACTCGTTGGGTGATCTCATGCAAGTTACTTAACTTCCCCATGCCATAGTTTCTTCATCTAGGAAATGATGATAATAATATAATAATATACATTGAGATTGTTATAAAGACTAAATATGAGTGCATTGAAAGCACTGGATGAATGGTACTTATTTTTATCTCTCTTTAAAAAATTTATTTCATTTTTTTAATTGAGATGAAGTATGCATATAAAATTTACCATCTTTACCATTTTCAAGTGTCCAGTATTAATAAATACATTTATATTTGTTTTTCCTTTTTCATCCTCTCCATTCTTCCTTCCCTTCCTGGCCTCTGATAACCACCAATCTACTCTCTGTCTTCATGAGATCCCCTGTTTTAGCTCCCACATATGAGTGAGAACATATTTATTTTTCTGTGCTTTCTTATTTCATTTAACATAATGGCCTCCAGTTCCATCTATGTTATTGCAAATGAAAATATTTTATTCTTTTTAATGGCTGAATGATATTCCATTGTGCATATATACCACATTTTCTTTACCCATTCATCCATCAATGGGCACTTAGGTTACTTCCATATTTTGGCTATTAATCAACATGGGAGTACAGATATCTCTCCGATATATTGATTTCCTTTCTTTTGGATAGTGGAATTGTTGGATCATATCGTAGTTATATTTTTAGCTTTTTTTTCCCATACTGTTGTCCATAGTGGCTGTACTAATTTACATTGCCACCAACAGTGTAAGTGGGTTCCCCCTTTTCCATATCCTCACCAGTATCTATTATTGCCTGTCTTTTTGATAAAAGCCATTTTAACTGGTGTGCAATGGTATTTCACGGTGGTTTTGATTTGCATTTCTCTGATGATTAGTGATGTCGAACATTTTTTTTTTTAATATACCTGTTGGCCATTCGTATGTCTTCTTTTGAGAAATGTCTGTTCAAATCTTTTGCCCATTTTTAATGAGATTGTTTGTTTTCAGGTATTGAGTTGTTTGAGTTCCTAATATAATCTGGTTATTAATCACATGTCAGATAGATAGTTTGCAAGGAAGGTTTTTTTCATTCTGTGGCTTGTCTTTTACTTTGACGATTGTTTCCTTTGCTGTTCAGAGGCATTTTAGCTTGCTGTGATCCCATTTGTCCTGCCTATTTTTGCTTTGGTTGCCTATACTTTCTTTTGAAGTTCTATACAAAAAAAATCTTTGTTCAGACCAATGCCCCAGAGTGTTTCCCCAATGTTTTCTTCTAGTGGTTTCATAGTTTCAGGTCTTAGATTTGAGTCTTTAATCCATTTTAATTTAGCTTTTGTGCAAAATGAGAGCTGGGTTCTAGTTTTATTCTTCTGCATAAGGAATCCGGTTTTCTCAGCACCGCTTATTAAAAAGACTGCCCTTTCCCCATTGTATGTTTTTGGGACCTTGTTGAAGATGAGTTGGCTGTAAATTTGTAGATTTATACCTGGATTCTCTATTTTATTCCATTTGTCTAGGTGTCTGATTTTATGTCAGTACCATATTGTTTTGGTTACTACAGCTTTATAATAAATTTTGAAGTCAGGTAGTGTGATGCCTTCAGCTATGTTCTTTTTGCTCAGGATTGCTTTGACTACTTGGGATCTTTTGTGGTTTCATATAAATTTTAGGATTGTTTTTCTAGTTTGATGAAGAATGTCATCAGTATTTTGATGGGGACTGCATTGAATCTGTAAATTGTTTTGGGTAGTATTGTCATTTTAATGATACTAATTCTTTCAATCCATGAGCATGGAATATCTTTCCATTTTTTTACATCCTCTTCAATTTCTTTCTTCAGAGTTTTATAGTTTTTCCTTATATATATATCTTTCAATAGATCTTTTACTTCTTTAGTTAGATTGATTCGTTTTCTTGATTCATTTTCTTTTTTTGTTGATTCTTGTCTTGAACAGTGATCACATTACAAGATTATGTGTTATAGTACTTACACTTAGAAAAAAACAGTAAGTCATCCATCACACACTCAGCCTTCAAGACTAACAGAGGCTGTGCCAAATATATTCCTGAACTTAGTGCTGTAGGATCTGAACAAGGTCTGTTTTCAGGTGACTCCAAGAATTATGCTAACAAACCTTATACCAATTTTCAGCTAGATCGATTCCTAGGTATTTTACATTTGTTGTAGCTATTGTAAATGGGACTGCTTTCTTGATTTGTTTTTCAGATTATTTGCTGTTGGCAAATATAAATACTACTGATTTTTGTATATTGATTTTGTATACTGCAACTTTACTAAACTCGTTTATCACTCCTGAAAGTTTTTTGGTGAAGTCTTTAGGTTTTTCTAGGTATAAGATCATGTTGTCTGTGAACATGGCTAATTTGACGTCTTTCTTTCTAATTTGGATGTGCTTTATTTCTTTCTCTTGCCTAATTGCTCTGGGCAGAACTTCCAGTATTATGTTGAATAAAAGTGGTGAAAGTGGGTATCCTTGTCTTGTTTCAGTCCTTAGAGGAAGGTCTTTAATTTTCCCCATTCGGTATAAGGTTAGCTGTGGGTTTGTCATATATGGCATTTGTTATTTGAGGTATGTTCCTTCTATAGCCATTTTGATGGGGGTTTTTTATCATAAAGGGATATTGAATTTTATCAAATGCTTTTCTTGCATGTATGGAAATAATCATATGATTTTTGTTCGTGATTCTGTTACTGTGATGTATCACATTTATTGATTGGCATATGTTGAATTATCCTTGCATTCCTGGAATAAATCTATTTGATCATGGTGAATCATCTTTTTAATGTGTTGTTGAATTCACTTTACTAGCATTTTGTTGAGGATTTTTGCATTTATGTTCTACATCTACGTTTGCTTCTGTGTTCATCAAAGATATTGACCTGTAGTTTTCTTTTTTTGTTGTTGTTGTTGATTCTGGTATTGAACAGTGATCACATTACAAGATTATGTGTTATAGTACTTACACTTGGGAAAAAACAGTAAGTCATCCATCACATACTCAGCCTTCAAGGCTAATAGAGGCTGTGCCAAATATATTCCTGAACTTAGTGCTGTAGGATCTGAACAAGGTCTGTTTTCAGGTGACTCCAAGAATTATGCTAACAAGCCTTATACCACCTACAAGACCTCTCCTCCTTGACTGTAACAAAATGAAATATTTGGAGTTTCAGATCTGGGACTGTCATGGAGTAGATATTTTTGGAAAGGATGATCTTTCATTACCCCTTAAAAAGGACACAATTTAATTAATGCCACAGTCATGTTGTGTCCAAGACCAGCAGACAGGATATTCAGACAGGAAGTCATTAGATATTTGCACACTGGAAATTGCCAATAGAAATTGCCATACCAATTGTCACTACCAACCCAGATCCAGTTCTAAGCTTTGCACATTCAAAAGCTTAAAGTTCTTAATTTGTTAGATTATAGAAAATAGGCTATTACTGACCAAATTCATAAGAGAATGAATTATATACTATAACTTATAGTTTACAGTGAGATGCCAACTTAGGTGATAAATGATATCCAAATATAGGTCTTTTGAGTAGGTAGGTGCAGTCAGATTACATTACAAATCTAAACATTGCTTTGTAATCCTAGAATTGAGGAAGTGTTTTAGATTGTCTTAAAGTATATTTTTTCTGGACAAATTTCTCTTCTTTATTCTAAAGGTATTTCTGCCTCTGCCCTGGACCGTACTAAAAGGACCACAGTCTTTACCCTGCAGCAGATGATATATGGTTGGGAAGCTGGGAGACCAATTAAGAAGGTGTTAATTATAATGATGCAGATGAGAAATAGCTTGAAATAAGATTCTACTCTTGGAGAGGAAGAAAAAAAGGGGTTAAATTGTGAATAAAAGTTTTCCCAAAGGAAATTTAGAGAAAAAAGATTTTATTCCAGTGAATAGTGTGTAAACTGGGGAGACATAGCCTTCATTGTAAAATGAAGGTATGTCCCAGAGAACAAAGGGAGGGTTTGTCTTTTATAGACAACTTCCCTCCCAGGTTCCCACTTAGTTCAGCTTATGCAAATGAGAAATTCAAATTTTCTGCATTCTGATTGGTCAACACAAGTCACAGTCTGTCGGTTGTTTCAGGCAGTATAAACAGGAACAGGCAACTATGAAATTCCAAAGTTAAGCAGATGTGTCTGTTTTCCAGGAACTCAAAGTACGTGTGTGACCTCTAGTCAACAAATGGTTGCTTGGCTCTAATTTAGGCCCAAGTAGCCACTCAGGATTCATTTTATGGGACTGGTTCTTTCAAAGTTGACAAAGTGATATTTAAGAGGTAGACTCAATAGAATATTGAGATGGATTTTATGTGGGAGGTGAGGTGAAAGGAGAAATTGAGGTCAATTTGTAGATTTCTAGTTTTGGACATGTCAAGTTAGGGAAAACTATGAGATATCCACATGGGGAGAACCAGTAGGTATCTCTTTAGAAGAAATTTCAGCTGGAAGGTTAGATTTAGAAATCATCTCTATGTCATCTATCTGCATAAGGATGAGATTTCCCAGGGAGTAAGTATAGACTGGGAGGAGCAGAGGTAACATGTAGATCTTTGTGGTACCCCAATGGTTACAGGGTAGATGGGAGAAGAGGAATCCATAAAGGAGACTACAAAAGGGTGGACAGAGAGATAGAAGAAAAACCACGAAGGAATAATACCACATGAGACAAACTGGAAAGAATTTTCAATAAAGCCAAAGGCCACAAAGTGGCCAAATAGGAAAAAGACTGAAAATGTGTCTATTACATGTCACATCAAGGGGGTCTTCAGTTGTTTTTAATTGAGTGGTGAGACCAGAAGTCCTATTGCAATGAGTAGAAAGGTGAGTGGAGTGAAGAAGTCAAGGTATTAATTTTAAACTACTCTTTTAAGATGTTTGACTGTGAAAGTCCAAAAGTTGGACGGTTGGTTTGGAGTTAGTGTGATAGGCTTTACAAGATGGTGGAGTTTGAGAATATTTATTTACTGATTAGAAAAATGTTAGCAGATGGAAAGGTATTGAACATACAGAATGGAAAGGCAATAATTGATGGAACAAGGAGCCATCCTTATTCCCTTATTCTTAGAACAGGGACATGTTCTAAACAGTTATCATCTTGCATTTGTTATTGAATATATGATTTTCTATTTCTGAAATGGACATTTGCACATTCAACAAATTCTGCAAAACTTCTCTTTGGTTTGTGACTGTAAATAGACATCTGCCCTCTGGGACTGTATCATATTGGCTGTGCTCTAGGCAAGGAGGGATGTCGACAAAAGAGCATAAAGAAAATTTCTGTTCCAAGTTAATTACCTGCTGAGTGAACGTCAGGTTAGGAGTTACTCATAGAAAGAGACAGGACAGAGGATGGGACCCATGAGTGCATACCAACCACCAATTTCTCAACTACTGCTTTTTCATTTACAAATATATTTTGGTTGCCAGACTCTATACTATGCTAAATTCTTGGGGAAAATAGTGACCATAAATGGCCCCTACTCTCCAGGAGACTAAGAGCTGATGCTGGAGACAAACATGAAGCAAATGAATGCTTTGGTGGAGCACTTCCCTTGAGAAAGTCATTTCAACTGATACAGCACTGATGAAGCAACTGATATAGCACTAAAGATTGATGAGGATTTAATTAACCAAAATAGAAGTGGAAACCCCATTTTTGGTAGAGTGAATAGTGTATGCCAAAGCCCTGGAGTAAGAAGTATCTGTTCATATCTTACTGCTATTTTCTTTCTATTCCTTTAATTTTCTTTTACTACCTATTTGTTTTATTTTGAGGACAAGACAGGGAAGGCAAAAGCTTTACAAAAATAAGGGGTTGAATTTTGCCAAAGAAAGTCTTTTTTGTTTTGTGTTTTTGAGATAAAGTCTCACTCTGTCACTTGGGCTAGAGGGCAGTGGCATCATCATACCTCACTGCACCCTCAAACTCCTGGGCTTAAGCAATCCTCCTGCCTCAGCCTCCCAGGTAACTGGGACTACAGGCATGAGCAACCACGTCAGGCTAATTGAAAGCAGTTTTAATAAATAATTGATATTACAGATGGGATGAAAATTAGAAACTTGGAAATGTACAGTGTTTGGGTATTATGAGTTTTTTTTTAAACCATACATATAATTCTCATTATAGAATTCTCTATCTTAATTAAAAAAAAAAAAAACATTTCTAACAAGTTTTCAAGTGATGTTGCTGCTGCTACTGCTGATGGTCCTAGGAACACATCTGGAAAACTATTGCTCTTCGGGAAGATCAGTCATTTGCATAGCCACTGATGACGTTCTTCAAAGTGCTCCTTTAAAGCACAAGAATTCTGTTTTCTGTCTTGTTAAAGTACTTTCTTTGGCGTAATAAGGAAGCTCTCTCTCTCTCTCTCCTTTTCTCTCTTCCTCCCTCTCATTGTCCTAGACGGTGGCAAAAATTAGAAAGATGAATTTAGTATTCAGATTGATGAGCTAAGGGAAAAACTATTAATAGTGACAAAACAAATGCACTTGAAAATCCAAAACTGAAGGAAGACAATGAGATGGAAAACTGGAGTTATTGCTGGTGGCTTGTTGATTTTCTTATATAACAAAGGGCCTTAAATCCTAGACCTAACATTTGAAAGGAAAGAAAACAAGACAGAAATAACGTTATCTTTGAATATCTCTTTTTGCCCTCTTCTTTTATTTTGATATCTTTTCATATGGACTTTTTTCATTCTAAATTTTCCCTCGAGACTTTTTTCCTTCCTTTCTTCCTTTTTCCTGTCTTGTTACGTGTAATTAGAATAAAGGAAGGTAAATATATTAGAATATAAATTCGAATATATGTTAATTTCTAAGTTCACAATGTGTACAACGGGGGCAAGGTAACATAAAATCAGACTTTTACAGACTTGTCTGTAAAGTCAGATGAGGAATAATGAGAGGCTAAAATATACAATTGCAATAAATGAAGTTTCAGTGTAGAAAGTCATGGGTTGCCGAGTAACTTCTTTAGTAACAAAATGGAAAACTCTCAAAGCTCGTGCTGAGGTTGTTAAAGTTACTTCTAAACCTGAATTTAAGTTTCTTTCTCCCTTCTCTTTTTTCTACTTAAACTTTAGAACAAAAATTTTAGGAATGGGGCAGAGAGGTAAACTATATGATGAAATGTGACTAATGTAATTAAATGCAATTAGGTCAACCAGTTTCCATATTTAATTTGGATATATACAACTAAAATATGAAACATAAATCTAATATACATGTAAGATATAGGTAAAAAGAATATTATGACATTGACTAAATTCATTCATTCATTCATTCACTTAAGAAACATTTACTGAGCATCCACTCAGTGTCTGTCTTTGTCCTGGGATTTACAGCAGGTAACAGATAAGAATTCCTGTCCTCATGAAATTTATATTCTAGTCTAAATGCTATTTTTGTGAAACAAACATGTTTTGATATGCCAAATGATACACTGTGCTGATTTTCCAAAATAACTGATTTTTCAACACTTTAAAAATGCTTAAATGTTAAATATTTTATATAATGTGAAATATGCATTTTTCTTCTTAACGATATGGCCAATCTAAAACACATGCTGTGTGTGGTTATGGATCAAAGAGAACAGACAAAGAAATTATTTGGAAAGTAATGAAGAATTTGAAAAAGAAAGCAGAGCATGCCTTTGAGAGATAGAGAACCCACTAATGTAAAAATGGTTTATCAGAATATAGCTCTTGGTATTTTTTCAAGTTCATTAATTCAACATATTCTCTATGGTTTAAGTTCTTAAATTTTGTGCTGGATCTTTGGTTAAATCGAAGACGTGTTAAACCCCAGGAGAAGATATCTGACTACAAATAATATTAAGATTGCCTTTTCATAAAATAGCGAAAGCATCAAGGTTATAATTACAATGTCCTATTTAACTAAGAATAATGATGCTTCTTCAGTGTGGCCTTCTGCTTTGTTGAAATTCTACATTTTTTTAACCCACCATGAAAAGATGTTGTAATGCCTGCTTCGACATTTTCTTCATATAGTCAAACCACTTACATTTTGAAAAAAAAAATAGTATTGTAAAATTGTTTGTCACTTCATTTGAAGTGTTTTGTGCACATCACAATAAAGGTTTCATAATGAGAAAGACCTGCAATGAGAAATACTGCCTATGCAATTTAGGGTGTAAGAGCCCTGGCCAGGAAAATTACGTACAGCATTGCACTTTGCAAAGTCCCCTGATGCATTGTCGGAGCTCAGATAATGAAAAGTAGCAAACGATGATAATTCACAAATTCACAGTAACTCTATGGTAGACATTTTTACAGCCCAGAGCTGCTAAACTACACAGGTATTTAGGAGTAAATTTAGAATACAAAATATAAGTCAAATGTATTTCTCTCAGATCTATTTATATTTACTGATTCCAGTCAAGATCTTTTCTCTCTTAAGGAAGTTAAAGAAGCTTGATTATTTGGTTCATATCCCTTATAAAGAAGTAAACGAATATGATCTTATTAATTACATTTTAGCTGTTTTAAATGATTAAATCCTAAGCTTGTTTTATTTTCAAGAAAAAAAAAAAAGTAAAACCTGTGTTTGCATTGTAAAAAGAGGTAACTGTTATTCTTCTCGAAGTCACTGTTGATCAGCATTTAGCCTGGCTATTTAAGTGAATAGATCAACAGCATCGGTGGTATAGTGGTGAGCCTAGCCTGCCTTCCAAGTGAATAGATTAGGAAACATTAACTGAAAGGTAATGCTTATTACCTGTCTAGTTTGACACTAAAATAATCTAGCCAAAGACAGCTTTTAAAAATGAACTGGCCATCCATTCATGGCCACTGCTTGAGGGGCTATATTTAGCCTCCTGGAAACAATCTGCATAGTTAGAAGGCCCAGCAGAGGTCACTCCAAGAAACAGAGCTAGAGGTGAAAGACCATGACTTACCTGGGCAGAGCCAGGCACTTCGTCATTTTAATAGCACGCTAATTCCAAAAAGTTTCAGCACTTACGGCCTTGAAGCTTAATTACTCTCATTTATCTCCCTAATAAATGATGCCAGAGCTTAGAAATGCAAGAGATTTACCCATGGTAAGTCAATAAACCAATTTGGAGGCATGGCTGCTTTGGAAACTCATGTCTACATGCCTTAGGTTGCCCTGATGTCAAAACAGTAACTAAAATGCACAACTCAGAAATCACTGCCCTTGTCAGATGATTGCCATGCTTTCAACTGATTTATCAATAGAATTAGCTATGACTACATCCTTTGGCACAATATAATTTCAGTACTTAAATAAACATATACAGAGATGAATTAAAAAAATGATGCATGAAATAATTCCAAGAATGAGAGGTGAGAAGGAGAGATTTGGTTTTAGCCATTTTCACTAAAATTTAATAGAACCAAACACAAAAATTGAAAAGAACTAGCAGGTAATAGAGATCCTAAACTCAAAAATGGATTGAATTGGAAGGAGCTTTAAAGATTATGCAGATCAATGACCTCCTCAAGCCAAGGGGAAAAAAGTCTAAGGAGAGAGAAAGATTCACACTGTTTAGAAATGACAGATGATGCTATAGAATGTGAAAATATTCACTTCGTAAATTAATGTGATGCCCTACTTTCTTAAAAACTATCAGTTCATTAAAATGGTAGTGAATATTAAACTGTTTATTGAAATTGAAACCACATTGCAGACATCTTCTGCACAGACACTGAAGTTTTTCTCTTAATCATGTTTCCATTTTCAGTCACTAGAGGAAAGACACACATTTACATATGGTGAGCATTAGTTTGAAGAGGTCTGTTAGCTTTTGTTAAATCTTCTCATTAAATTTCTTGGATAGATTCCTATCCAGCTTATCCTACCAAATCTAAAGTTTGTTCAGGTGTCAAGAGTGAAGAATTTCAAAAGCAAATAAATAGCCTCATGAGCTGGCACTAAAACGTAAGAACTAGCTAGAAGCCTCAGGTGTTCTATGTGGAGGTTGGAGGAGAAAAACAGTAAACAAAGGATGAACAATGAGAAGTATGAGAAATGAGAAATGAGAAAACAACAGGAGAAGAACTATTTCTAAAAGGCCCACTGGAGAATGGCATTTGGTAATGTTTTACTGAAGCCTGGAAACCCAAGTTCTAGCACAGTTCTGGAATGTTTTCATGGTGATGAATGAGAACATTTTCTGTGTCCAGCTTTGCTCCTAGAAAAGAGTGTTCACTTAAAAAGAGTATAACGACTCATTTTATTCTTACAATAATGCCATTAGGTGAAAATTCTTATTATCCCCACTTTATAGATAAAAAGATTGAGGCATAGGGATGTAAAGTCATTTGTACAAGACTACACAGCTAGTAAATGGCAGAACTGGGATTAGTAACCAGAAACAGGTGATCTTCATTACATAGTTATTCACTCCAGGGAGTGACCCACTGAGAGGGAAGGATTTTTTATGCAGCAGTTTGTGTTGGAAAAGCAAGGTAGTGTTCTTTCCTGAAGCTAATAGCTGTGCATATGAGAATTTTGTCCAAACTCTGCCAACTCAATGCCATAATATTTACTAAGCACCTAGTCTACACAAGGGACACTGTGCTAAGTATAGAGGAAACAAAGATGAATCATTTGATGGATTCCACTTCCACAGAGCTCGCAATCTAAGTTTTTGAGTAAATCAACCAGGAGACTACGACAAAAAGTAACCATAAGGATAAAAATAATAATAGTTGCCACTTACTGAGTACCCACTATGAACAAGGCTTTGTGCTTGGTGCTTAAGATAATTTACGCCATGTGCTGTATGTAACAATGCTACAGCATGAATATAGCAGTGTTTATTTTATGATGAGGAAATAAGTGCAGGTAGGTTAAAGTAACTTGGTCAACCTCATACATGTAATAAATGACTAAGCCAGGATTTGTGTGCAGAGTACAAACGGTACTTCAGAGAGTTTGTGTGGAGGTTCCTGCAGAAGAGTGAAGCCATTCTTGTACCCATGACTAAATGGTCCTTTTTCTGGGAATACCATACTCCTTAATGGAGTGGGCAACTCTCAAAAGAAAGCATATAGTACTGTTGGAAGGAAGGGGACGTCCACCTAGATGGCATATCAGCCAAAGGATGGGCATGTGAGATTTACTAATTGTATACATGAGAAGTCCACAGTAGAGAAAATAAAACACGCTGGAGGGGACGTGGTGATAAGCAAGTATAACATAAGCATCACAGCTCTCTCTACCACAAGTATCCTTCTAGGCACTAAGGGGCTTCCCAGCAATTTGTTTCTGAGGCCGTGTGATATGTTTTTACAAACTTTGCAAAAGCAAGCCATGCTAATCACAGTCTGTTAAGACCACTGTCTCTGCCACAGCAAATTCCCCCTAATACTTCCCCTTCCTCTTTATGGCACTGGAGGGCCACAGAAATTTTTGGGATCCAGCCAGAAGTTGAATCAGGAATACAGTTAAGTTGGATTTAGTGGAATATATTTATGGTGGGTTTTACTGGCGGAGGGGTTACCCAGGTTCATAGTTAAGTTTAAATTATTCCTACTGGTGCCAGTACGAGAAGAACTTCCCGGAACATCCCTGGCGCACCGTGCCAGATCATCTGGTGTTGTGACGTCAGTGTGCAGGCCCGTCATGATACAAATGTGTCCCGGCACAGGACAAATGTGGGTAGTGGCAGATGAGTAAGATTTGAAATACATGGAGCCAGAAGCAAGTGGAAAACTCTTCCAAACATCAGACGTGGAGTGGAGTATGTGGAGTGTTTGGTTTTCACTGTTTCCTAGGCAAAACAGAATTGTTTTCTCCTGATAGAAATAAGCTCGAAATTGAGTGAATACAATTCTAAACATGCCATACATTCTTTTCCTTTTCGAAGGGAATCATTTGAGGTGGAATTTATCAGAAGTTCTGTGATTTTAGGGCAAAAAACCCTGATGCAATACTCCCAGCAGCATGTTGTGTGCAAAGTCGCGTGTTTAATTTACCCCAAATATCAATAATAAAACATATTTTGATCACTTGTACTAGAAAAGCTGAATTATTTCTGTTTTCTAAGTAGAAAATAATATTATAAAATTGCCATTGTATGAAGAGGTGGTTGAAAAGCATACAACTAAAAATGTAGGGAAAATGATGTTACAGAGTTATACTAGGCAGTTAATATATACACTAATACACATATAATTTACAAATAAATGGCATAACAAATAAATTTTATAATAAGATGAATATTATGTAGTTTTATACAGAAATGATATAAATAAATATTATAATATGATAAAAATATAACATTATATTAATAAAATATACCTCTAGTCATTTTTCTGGATGTTGTAACGTTTATAGTACTTGGCAGCTTTTAAAAATATTTTAATTATATATTATTTAAAACGTATTACTTATTCCATTATGAAAAGACTCAATTCATTTTAAATTAATTAACAATATATTTATTTAATTAATTATTTAACTTTTCAGATAAAATTCAAATGACATAAAATTGGCCATTTTAATCATTTTAAAGTGTATAAATCAGTGGTGTTTAAATATTTGCAATGCTGTGTCACCATCACCACTATTTCTGGGACATTTCTGCCATCCCAGAAAGAAACTCCCTAGCTCCAAGTTCTTCCTCCTTGATCCTCTCCCTGGCAGCCACTGATCTACTTTCTGTTGAAATGGGGAACCACGGGCCCTGCTTAATAATAAGGAGTCATAACACCCAGACCAAGGTCTCTGATAAAACAGCACGTGGTGGAAAAGCTGGTCAAAACCAGGTAGAATCCAGATGGCCACGAACAACGACCTCAGGTCTCCTTGCTGCTCATTAGACCCTGCTTATAATGTATTAGTATATTAAAAGAAACACCCACCAGCAACATGAAAGTTTACAAATG
The DNA here is from genome assembly GCA_004363605.1 of Indri indri. NCBI lineage: Eukaryota > Metazoa > Chordata > Mammalia > Primates > Indriidae > Indri > Indri indri. The sequence goes on from RJWJ010002240.1 coordinate 103,895, forward strand.
CCATGGCAACTCCTGGAAGTTACCCTATTTAAAAACGGGAGGAAGCCTTGGTTCTGGGAACTCTCCATCCCTTTCCCAGAAATCTTATGAATAATCCTCCCTCCATTTAACATAGAATCAAATAGAAGGTATAAAATAAGACCCCCAAAAACTCACGAAGTACTATTCTCTATCGCTCTGAGAGCTGCTGCTCCGTCTAAGGAGCAAACTTTCCTTCTGTGTCATCATTAGTTCAATAAATTTGCTTTTGCTTTACTCTGTCAGCTCACTCTTGAATTCTTTCCTGTGGAAAGCCCAGAACCCACTTGGCCTTCAGTTTTGGGGTCCACTTTCCTGTATCACTGGCACTATGCATTTGTTTGCTCTGGACACTTCATGTAAATGGAGTCATAAAATATGTGGCCTTTTGTGTCCAGCTATTTTTCACCTAGAATAATGTTTTTAAACTTCATCTGTGCTGTAGCATGTATCAGTACTTCCTTCCTTTTATGGCTGAAAAATAGTCCATTGTAGAGATGTACCAGATTTTGCATATTCAATCATTAGTTGATGAATATTTGAGTTGTTTCCATATTTTGACTGTTATGCATAATGATTCTATAAATGTACACATTTTATATGTACATATGTTTTCAATTGTCTTGGGTGTATACACAGAAGTGGCATTGTTCATATGATAACTCTATATTTAACTTTTTAAAAAACTGACAAGCTGTTTTCCACAGTGGCTACAACATTTTACAGTCCAGCTAGCAATTTTCAAGGGTTCCAATTTCTTTACATCTTTGCCAATACTTGTTATTTTCCATTTACAAAAATTATAGCCAACCTAGTGGCTGTGAAATGGTATCTTATTGTGGTTTTGATTTGAATTTCCCTAATCATTAATGATATCTAGGATTTTTTCATTTGGTTATTAGCAGTTTATATATCTTCTTTGGAGAAATTAGGTATATTCAAATACGTTGACCATTTTTTTAACTGGGTTGTTTTTATTGCATAGTTGTGATAGTTTTTTATGTATTTTAGATACTGGAATCTTATCAGATACATAATTTGCAAATATTTTCTTTTATTCTGTTGGTCATCTTTTTATCTTATTGGTGGTGTTCTTTGATGCAGCGAAGTTTTTAATTTTGATGAAGTCCAATTTATCTATTTTTCTTTTTTTTGTTGCTTGTGGTTTTGCTGTTATATTTAAGAAATCATTGACTAACCCAAGAGAAACAATATTTACACCTATATTTCTTTCCAAGGGTTTAATAGTTTTAGCTCTTAAGTATAGGTCCATGGTATATTTGGAGTTAATTTTGTATATGGTATGAGGTAGATGTGCAAATTCTTTTTTTCTGTATATGAATATCTACTTGTCCTAGCACCATTTGTTGAAGAAATTATTCTTTGCCCATTGAATGGCTTGATATCCTTGTTATAATCAATTGGTCATAACTCTATGGGCTTGTTTCCAGGACTGAATTGTTCCATTAGTCTCTATGTCTATTCTTTTTTTTTTTTTTTATTCCAGGGTATTGTGAGGGTACAAACACTACAGTTACACTTTATGCCTTTGCCTCACCCAAGTGA